>JAQIXX010003929.1:0-17812 GCA_034700605.1 Willowsia nigromaculata
GTACTGACAAAACAACAAGCGTAATTTTAGCCATTAAATTGTAATGCCTAAATGCAACCTGGCCTAGAGTATAGAGTGGCTAGGCTGTTTTCATTGTATTTATTATTGATGCTTCAATGTCCAATAACCTATACAAGTATAATATTGGTATTGAAATGCAATCAAAATTGTGAGATGTGATCATCTTGCCAGTGCCAAAACAACATGTAGTGAGTCAACATGGAAAACTGTTCTAAAGTACCAACACAGATGCAACGCAAATAACGAAGGTATGGAGGGTGTGAAATTAATTGGGAATACGCTTGTCACTTTACTTTTTATCTTATAACTTTAAATGTTGTTGGCAAAGTGTACAATTCCACTTCCCAATGTTTACACACTTTTGTGTGCGTACCTTATCTTTCGCCACCACCGCCGCCAGTCACCCTATTAGCATTAGTAACAATTTCTCTCGGAAATGTCAAGGCACACGAAATACCCGGTATGAGATGCACATCAGAAAACTGCGGGGATAAAACAAAAAGTGAAAACTATTCCTTTAAAAACCTAACTTTTTTTAGAATAGCAAGGAATCATGAACGATCTCTGAAAATAACCAAAGCTTCTTGAAGAGCGATGCTTGAAGGGTGCGGAGACATGAAAAAAAGGGGACGAAGACGCTTTGATGTCTTTTCTCCGAAAAAAAAATCCGAAAAACAAAAAGTTTTTCTTCAACTTTTCTCTGTATTTTTTTATCCTCGTTTGTTTTGGTGGATGATGCACGCACACTTTTCTTGGAAACTTTGTTCCCCGTCTTCTTTCATTTCTCTCTGTGTTATTCCGTGTAATAATGCAATGATGCGTTGTTGGGCAATCTTTCCCCTTTTTTCTCTCTCGAAAACAAAAGATACACCACAACTTTTTCACGTCAGTCACAATAATAATATCAAATATCTCTTTATGGATCTGATACAATCATTATGATTGGGAAAGAGAGGAGGAAGAAGAAAGGAAAACTTTATATTATGACAATGATGTATAGCTTTTGATCTTCAACATGAAACCATCACTTTTATTTCCCGATCGATCTTTTTTTTTACATCCTCCAGCAAATTTTCCTCCCGAATACCTTGTTACTTTTCTGTAATGTCTCTTCTGACTGGGAGAAAGCAAAGTGGAGAGAATATTATGAATAATTACATTGAGGATTGTGTTCCACTCTTGTGGTGTGGCAAAACTTCTTGAGCAATATGATATCTCATGGTGCACAGGCATCACACAAGCTAATTCAATCCAACATCCGGTTCAACTTATGACTCGTTGCAGTTCCCTCCGAAAACGTGGCAATCATCTACACAAAGTAATTTCACTAAAAGCATTGAAACGCACTCCATATTAAAGAAATTATTATTGTTGTTCCATCGAATTTATTCGCAAAAATTGTAGGAGGGATTATGAGAAACATGATGAATGACAAAGATATGGGGTGACTTGATTCACACAGAGAAAAAAAGGTGACTTGAGTGCATCGCCTGGCGTTGCAACATCTGAGGGGGAAAATATCTCATTAATCAATCCACTTTACTTTTTTCCTCTTTTTTGTAAAAAAAGGACACGTCCATTTTCTTCCTCCGCCTTCTTCTTTCTTGGGAGAACGTCACGTGTTCCTATTCTCACTTTTCGCCTTTCCTTTTAGTCCGACACCAAAGAAATCGAAAATCTTTGCTCTATAATCAACTCCACCAATGTATGAATCCGTCCTCTTCAGAATGATTCATCATGAATCAAATGGATTGAAAGTGAAAAAAAAAGGCTGGTCATGTTCACGACGATGATCCCGCGTACAAAGCTGGAATTCAAAAGTGCTACACATTCATCTCCACTTCTTTCTAACACGCAATGTGTTAATTTTTTTCTCTCTATTTTTAAGAAAAGGTGTGTCTGACCATTCATGTTTCTCGCGTGAAAGAGTCTTTAAAAAATTTGTTGATGTGGAGTACTGAAGTGAGGACTACAGAAAGCACTTCATTTTAATGAATGATTTTCTCCTGGCTATCTGACATATATTCTCACTTTCAAAGTGGGAGACCTCAGCTTCTACTCCACCGTGGCCGTCATGTTTACCGATTATTATGATGGCAGTAAAAGTTTGAAAAAAATTTACACATTACCAACGAAAATAACCATTAGATATAAATAGTGCCAAAAACTGCTCCAAAAACGTCTTCCCAAGAAAAATGGATTTTAAATGTATGATATATTATAGACACATAAAGATATCATATGTTTGAGTTTTTCCTCACAAAAAAAAACGCGAAGGAATGGAAGAATAAAGCTAAAAGAAAGACGATTTCCTTGTCTTGTCATAGTTTTTGGCAGTGAGCTAGATGGAAACATTTTCTTCTCTTCCTCACACACACAAAATCCAATTCGAGGCCATACACACATCTACCACTTGATATACACGAGACCATTCTCAAAATAACAGCTTCATAGCTTCAAAAACATCTCGCATTTTTTTGCCTGTGGAGAATGCATCACAAGAGAGAGGAATGCGAATAATATGCGAATGCTAACATTATTGCCAACAAAGGAATTATGGTGAAACGAGTACTTCTGTGAGGTAGTCACCTCTCAAGTCTCCCATCTCATTCACTTCGCATCTCGCTTTAAATGAGCGATACAAAATTTGAAAGTTTCCTACTCTAAATCCACCTCTGTCATAATCGTGTCTTAATGGCTGTTATTTTTTCTATCTGTCGTTTTTTCAACATGGCATGTTTTCCTCTGTTAAAAAGCCTTATACTTTGCCAATCAATGGAATTCTCATCGCCAACGAAGAAGTTACGATTGCTAAATTGCTGCTCAGATATTTTTGTGTATTCTGTTGTTCAGTACAATATAATCAACACCTTCCTCTCTTGTCAGAGAAATACCAATCGATTTCATCTCCACTCACGTGAAAGCTCGCTATATGCTCGTTTCAGAGCTTTACAACGTTAACCTACTTTTAATGAGATTTCTTCAAAGATTTTCTTCTCATTTCACCGAGCAAAGAAAGCTGAAGAAGGAACGTCATCGAAAATATTTCCAAGCGTCTGGTACACATTTTCGATAGAATAGCTATATATTGAGCCATATGTCATCATCTGTCTGCATTTTTTTCAAAAGGAATGAGAATGGTGATCAATTTGGAAAAAATGACGAGTTGCACTCCACCAGTAGCTCGCACACACACCTCTCTAGTTATTTTGACGAGATATTCTTGAGCTTTTTGGAGCTGTCGTTATTTCTACCATACCAATCCATTCGTCTTCATAATCATCATCCTCATTTTCTTGAAAAACAGAGAAAAATATTTGAAGATAAAAATTGAGAGCTTTTCAGAGATGCGCACTTGAATTCCTTTCTATTCCGCGTGATATAAGTCGGGTCAAAAAATTTAAACGAATGATTTTAAAGAGAATTTTTTTGCCAACGTGTATACTTCCACGTTTGCCAACAGAGTATCATTTTTCTCCAATTGTTAGTGTGACAGCCACAGAAAAACCTGAGAAGGTTGAAAAAAATGTAAATTGATGTGGCAATATGGTATTATGGCATGACCATTATTATTAGCAAGAGAGAAAAGAGGTGGTTTAAATGATGTTCTGTTCGGTGGTGGCATGGCATTCACTCACACGGCGGGTGGTACACATGATATCTCTGCTTCTGGCCCTGTTGCATGTCTACCCGAAACTTTTATTTTTCGGAGGAGGATGATATGTTTTCGATCTTTAAAAAAGGTTTCGTTGGATTGAGCCAAGTCAAGTCCAAACAAACATGAAACTGCCATTTTCTACTTTTTTTCTTTCATTCTTAATAATTAAAGCAAACACTTGGGGAAAATTGTATAGTGAGTCGTTACTTATGCGGTTGAGGGAAAAAAAGGAAGAAAGAAGATTCAAGTATCAAGAAAGGATCTGGCGGAGTTTTTTTTGAGAAGAGTCCTCTTAAGCGAGTTTTCTTAGTTTGGCGGATATGATGGGAATGGAATGTGTGTGCCTGCTTTTGAGAAGAGATAATGAATGATAATATGCAAAATTTATGATGAAGAAAACACTAGTAGTGTGTGTGCTCTCAAAAGAATTCTTATTTTTAAACCGTCGCCTTCTTCAGTTTTGTGAGCATCGATGAGTTGAGAGAGTAAAGAGGTTTCCAACTTTACTTATTCGTCAAATATAATCCGAATTTAAGTCTTAAAAAATCCTTTCCGAATTATCTCAGTTTCCCGTCTCCAATCCACGTCTTAGTTTTAACCGCATTTTGAAGAAATTTGTTTGCAAAGTAAAGTCAAGCACGCCCTTTTAGAGGATTTGAAGATGAAACGTGCGATATGGTATGGAAATGATCGGAAAATGTGAATTAAAAGTTTCTGTTTGTGGAATTATGGCATTAGATTTGAATGTTTTAAAAAACAGCTCAATAAAGTAGTTAGATTATCAATTTTATGAATATGAACAGTTATGAGCCCAGAGATCACTGACTGTTGACTGGTTAGCCAAATCCGAACTATCATCCTCAACTCTTCTGCTTTTCTGCTGCAATTCTACCATTTTAATCCAAATTTAATTATTTTCCGTCAATCAACATTTTTTACCTGCCCGTTCCTTACCCTTTTTATCCTCCCCTCAACTTCCGGAATGTTAATTTAAATTAATTAATTATAGAAAAATGTTCCCCATAAAATAAAACAAGAAACAAAGACTCTCCCACGGTGGCACTGACACCGCCTCAGTTTTTTTCTTTCTTTTTTAATTACACTTTTTCCTCATCAACAAGTGAACTTGGAATCTCGAGAATTTCTCTTTTCGGATAAAAAACACTCTGCTTTTTCCCTCAATGATAATGATCATCATCATCAGCCATCATCACTCTCATTTATTCCATCTCAAGCTTCGTCCGCATCTCATTACACTTTTCCCTCTCGTCGCTTTTTTTCTTTCTTGGCTTCTACCCCACGATGTCATGTCATATCGCAGTATCATCTCTGTAGATCTCATCTTTATACCAAACTACTAAAATATGTCAGCTTATTATCCCTTTCTCCTCACAACATATCCATATCCCATCTCCTCTCCTTTCTTGTCGCAAGCCCAAAGAAAAAAATATTATCTTGGCATGTTCACCAGCTAATTACTTGCGAGCCAAAGATGCAGAGACGACGATGATCATTCTCCTGTTCACTTGGCTGACGACAAACTACATACTCCAATTTCGCTAACAAACTTATGCACTCCTATTTTCCCGTTTTTTTTCAGAGCCACCCTGATTGTTCCTCTTATTGCCTGAAAGTTGACTCCCTGCTCTCCATTTTTTGCTCCTTATCATGTGACGACAACGACAAGACGAAATAACAGAGGAAAATACTTAAACATATATTATTAGAGTTTCAGACCCTTTTTTTCATCCGTCTTTCGCCAAGCATTAATTTTTTTTCTCTCTCCCGGACAGCTAGAGATGCAGCTTTTTTGTGTGCGTGCGTGTCATCTAATTTGTTGTCACAATGATGATGATGAAGATGAGGATGATGTTGATGAAGAAGAAGAATGTGCATTCATTTTAGATGAGTTATTCTAGAGAAGCGGAATAAATGAGAGAGGGGAAGCTTTATTTTGTTGGACCTTCCCCCTTTTTTCTTCAATTTCAATTGCATTCATTTCCACTCGCATTCCTTCCTCCACTGATTGAACTCTGTGTCGCGTCTCCTCTCCATCATCTCGCTGCACTGCATTATTATTATTATCCATCAAAAGATTCTTGTTCCGGATTCATGCCTCTGCCCCTCTTCTGCCTCTTTTCTTCATTCATTATTCACATTCGCTTTTATGACTCATTATTGTCTCCAATATATAGGAATTGAATGTTAGTACATTCCTCCTACTTTGTCACTCTTCGTCTGTGACAAATACAGCAACAGATCACACTCACACACGAGGTCTTACACACAAGCCATGTAGCTCCAAGACTTTCCTCCCCTTTTTCCAATGCTTTTTATCGATCCAAGCTCTAATAATAATTTGTTATTGTGAGAAAGGGAAAGGGTGCAAGGAGAAGTCATCTATCCCAATTTATCCATCCATCCCAGTCAGCCAGCCTTAATTAAATTCAACAAGACTTAATTGCGCCATTGTCAATATTATTGTTGGATAACCCTTCATCATCATTATCATCACCATCAATTCAAATGCAAATAGTGAGAGTAGGGAAACACACACATTGAGATTGTCAACTTGCAACAAAGGAAAGCAGTAAACACATTAATAATTTTTTATGTGCCACTTGCTTCCGGTGCGTTGATGCAATCGAAAGAGAAAATGACATGTGTAGAGGCTACATAATATGATGATTGGTTTGATCTAGCAGGCTTAATTATTACATCCTGGACAGATCAAATTGATCAGTTCAAAAATGATGCATTATTCCAGTCCCTTCTCTCGTTGCATATATGCAAATTAAACTGAAACTGAAACCAACTCCTGTCAGTGCCTTGTAATCTGCCATTTCGTTTTAATTCTATATTTTAGCTTTTATCATAAAAGGCGTAGTAAAGTTGCAAAATCGCAAATTTTTCATTAATTTAAAGTAAAAGTGGAGCATATCATACAAAAACTTTTTTTTGCCCATTACCTCCACGTTAAACTGTGTATGCGTATCAAATGTGTGATTGGAGAGGAGTAAACTGATTGCGAAAAGTACATGCTCCCTCCACACAGTGGTGACTTGACAGGAACGACGAGGAAAAAAACAAGAGTTTGTGCTTGGTCTCTTAATGAAGAATTGATTGCTCTTTTAAAAAGACCTGAAATGATTTAGTTTTCGCAGCAGAGGACAAAAGCTGAAGCTGTGCCGCCAGGCTTACATATGGAGTTGGAGGAAGCACAAAATCTAAATGGCATAATGACCCCATCACTAGAGCAGTTAGCTGTAATATCAGGTCACTTTTACACTTTTAGTCACATACTTACATCACTTATATTACATTATGCTTTTGCGAGGAAATGACATCGAGGAAAGAGTTGAGCAAGAGGAAAAAGGCTTTCTAGGCATCTGTCCATATGTTACCTCCAGACTTCAACTCCTCCACTGCCAACCCTCCATGTGCATTTCTTCCTAAAAAAATCCGCACTATTCTACAGAATATGCGAATTGAACAGTTGTTGTACTCACGAGCAGAAGCGACAACAGCAGCTACCTTTTATTGAGTTCAGTTGACTGGAGAAGAAAATTTGTAGGAAAATCCAGCATGACAGCGTTATTTCATCCAGCAAGAACTTGGACGTGAGTCCCGGATAAGGGAATTAGTCTGTTGGAGTAAAAAGGGAAGTTTAGGCAAGCTGGAGGAAGAAAAGGTGGCAACCGAAAGAAATGTGTGTTTAGCAAGCATGTATATCAAGTGCAAACACTAACGTACATATTCTCTTGTCGGCAGAGACCTAAAGGAAAAGTCAATTAAATGCTAATTATGTCACTACGACTTGTGAACGAAAACTGCTTTCTCCTGTTGAGCTTCACGAAGTAAACATACCCACCTATTAAGCAGTTTTCTCTATTTTTTGCACATTTTCCTTGTTGTCTACGTCCTCCATACACGATGGATTAAACTAGGAAAAATCCATTTCATCCCATAAACTAACCGAATTACAGCTTTTTCCCTTTAGGTCCGAAAACTTACAAAAATTGCAAAAAAAAGTCTACATTTTACATTGACATGTCTTTCTTGTCATCAGTTTTTGTTATTTTCTTCAGTTAAGTTTTTCTCTGGTGACAAGTCATCGCCTACATTTTGCCATCATTACATATTTTTAAGTCTTTTCTTTCATGCGCTTCATACAAGACTAATTTTTATAATTATAGTATCAACATCACTATTCCAGGTAATAATACGATTCTTCCAATATCGTTCATTACAAGTTTATATAGTTTGTAAACAAAGAGCATATTATTTCTCATGTTTCTACCAATACCTCACACTTCCTCCTCGCCCATGTAATTAGAGCCACCTTTTGAGTGAGATGCGGGATGTACTGTACACCTAATAGTCATTCATCTCCATCAATTCCATTTTGTTGGAAAACCACCTCCGCAATTTCGTTAATGAGCCTGTGTGCACACAAACAGAAGAGTGACGACGGACCAATTACCTTCCACCCATTCCAAAGACAATGGCAGATGCCGAATTAGAAATAAATGCGAAGGTAATACTCTACGAAGCTTTTTTTCCACTGTAATAGTGTGATATCCTCTCTAACTAACTGGTATTCATTATTTCCCATTTCCCACCGGTTGTTCAACAGTTTTTTTTTTCATCTTCTCTATTTTCTCTCGCCGAGTCTCTGCTGTGGGAAGTATAATAAGCTGTGTTCTGTTTCTGTTAATGATAATGATGCTTCTGGTGAAAGTACTCATGTTTTTTTCTTATGGTCGATGCTGATGACGTTGGTCATTAAATGTTTCTAAATACCTTTTCCCTTGAATTCCAGCTTTCCTTTCTACATTTTTTTTTGCTTTTCCCTCTCTCAAGTGAAATTAATGGCGATATCTTTCAACCCGCAATGTTTTCACCATTATAAAAGCTTCTGAAATCGTATGATGAGTAGGTCTTGCGAAACTGTTCGTTATTTTTGTGTTGGAAATGGCGTGATAGTACTTGTGCGTGTGTTCCCGTACACATACTTTCTTTTCTATTTACATCACCACCGCCACATACACCACATCATCATCATTGGACCACACAGACCACACCACAAGACGAGATTTCACAGGAAGTATCCCACTGTCTTTCCCCACTCAATTGAAAAGACGAGAAGTTGTATACAAAATGGAACAAAAGAAAACTCAGGAGCCAGACCAGACCAGACCACCGACGACCATGGAAGCTCCACCACAAAACCGGTATCATCAAGGAAGGCCTATTGTAGAGCCTGTAGTAAAAGCAAAGAGAGGAGCAATAACAACTCATTATCGTAAATAGTAATTTAGGTGGAGAGGAAGAAGAGCACATAGAACAAAAGAGGATGATGGCCTTTCGCCAAACACCAACACAAAAAGGACAGAAAAGCCGGGCTTGTGAAGTCAACGCCAAACAAATACTGATGTTATCAAACAATTTTATTACACTTTCGGTTCGCTGCCTCCGCTAAACCAAAAACGGGAGAGTAAAGTTCACGAAAAGTCGTTAAAATTGTTTGGATGTGATTTCAATGTGCTATTTGAATATATATGGGGGCATTATAGCTTTTTCACCTATTCTCTCTACGTGGAAGGAAGTGAAAGGTGAAAATGTAAAGGTGTCAATGTAATGGCAGTGTCGGGGTCATTCATTCATTCGTTTTATTTGTTTCTTTTTTTTCCTTCTCTAAACATTTTCCCTGTAACGAATTACTTTCCAAAAACAAAACTTTCAGCTTGTGAAGGCGGAGTTTAACTTTTTATTACGATTGATCTCTCGCTCGAGACTTGATGCCTCCAACTACAGATGAGGAAATAGATCCCCAACCAAAAAAACCGGCAGCTTGGTAGACGACAGACACACCATAAAAATGCAATAAGGACAGCCCTTACGCTGTTGTCGTCGTGTCGATTGGAATTTTATTAGGCAATGCAGTATAGCCATATACACAAACTTTTACTTAGAAAACAGCACTTTTTCTTCGAAAATTAATGGAATTGATAGCTATACCACGGATGGAGGGTAAAACTAGTGTCCTGTCTATTCTCCAGAAAAAAACATGCAACAAGCTGTATTCATACATTTTGTTCCTCGCCACTCCAAAGATGAATGACTTTCTTCCTCCTTGCAATGCAACACACTCAACTACACAAAAAATCTGTTTGATTGTGCATGAGATAAGAGAATGAAATGAAAGGAGAGAGGACACACATCCCTTTTTTTCCATTAAATCACAACATTGCATTTTCACTTGAAAGACTCGTTTTTTTCTCCTCTTCTTCTCCTCCCGTTCCTCTACTTATTTTTGTGAGGAGAGAAAACATTGGATTCTTCCAATGAAATAAATAAAAGGAAGAAGAGAGATGTGTAGAAGGGTATGGTAAGTAATTGGAAATGGCGTAAAAGAAATGAGTATTGACTTGTATGCGGAATGATGATGATGATTATAGTAGTGGAAAGTTTTAATGTCATGCTGGAAGAGAAGGAGAGTATAGAAGAGACGAATGTGCGACAAGACAAGGCAAAAAAAAGTGTGGGGATGATTTTTTTTATTTCGAAGATGAGATAATAGAAGTCTCGGGTCACCCATCTATTTTTTGGTCCAATTCACATAAACCGAACCACAAATTTTTGGTGTGAGTTGGAGTAGCGGTGCTGGTGATGATGGTATGCCGGAGTGGACCCTCTTTCTTCCACTTTCACATTTTTTTGTCATCAGAGGCTTAACACACAACATAAGTTTGGTTTTCCATTCCGTTGACTTGCTACTTGTATCCACTATTTGGGGCGAGAGAGAACACTATAAAAATGGATCCTTTTTTATTATCTGGATGAATGAATAGTTGGGGATGGACTTTTCTAAAGTTCATCCATGCTTGCTGGTATATATTTTTCGTACAATGTTGAGAGGATCGCGTGATCTTGGCCAGTTATAATGGGAAAAATGCAGTGAAAGTCAATACTCATCTGTGGTGGTGGTTTGGGTTCGTTGTAGCCAGAAAAATAAATGGTTTTAAACGGAGTGTAAGGTGGTGAGTATTTTTTCTGGTTGGTGGTGTGGTGTGGTATGGTACGCGGAGGGGGATTCATTGCCGGGAGTAATTTGCTTATGTATATCCGGTTCCATAATGTGTGTTGGTCTATACCACCAATTTGCCACCCGTACTTGATTTCAATGGGAGCTTGGCATGAAATAAAAAATAGGAGGAATAAGAGATGCGTTTTTTTTCATGGCAGATTATCCAGAAAATCGGGAGAGAAAGGCTTTTAAAGAGTGGGAATAACGCATTAATTCTAATGCTTTATAACTTGGGGCTGATAGGTGAGCAGTAAATCATCAGTCAGTGGTGAAGACGGAGAAAAAAAAGGATATGGAGAGGTGGAATAAGAAAATATCGAACTGGGAATAAAATCTACATGAAAAAGTAAGTTATATTTTTTAGTGGAAAGAAAAGGTAAGATGGTGGATTGGATTTTCGTTTTTTTAACGTTTGGGCCAAGTATATCAGGAGAGTTATTAGATCTACAAGTTGGATGAATGATGGCGGAAAATAGTTCTGCATTAAGGTTGCTTCAGTGCTTGGGTAAAGAGAATGAAATGGAAAAGAAATATTTCGACCGTAGTTTCGGTTGTGGTTTCCTCTCGTTTGGTTTAGATCTTGGTCCACTCATCTCTGCAACAGACTTTCTGTAGGTAATCCAAGAGTGCGTTGCGCCTCAAGTAAAAAAATAATTTCTCGCTTGGTAAACCCCGATGATTTTTTGCCCGATTTGACAAAATGAAAATGAACGACCAGTTAGAGTTTATCTTTTTTCAATGAGAATTCTTTATTGTATCAGAATTACGTACCAGCTCCAAGGTAGATTTTTACAATAAAAATACATCACCGTTCTTCTGTTGGAGTAATATAGCTTATTAATGCGCTTCTACAATTTGACATTCAGAAATTACACATGAAGAAAAGCTGCTCCATAAAGTCATCGGAAAAGCCATAATCGCAGGTTTCAGATCCACTCAACACAAACCCATAAAAGGCCATTCACACCAATGATGCATATGATTCTTGAAGTAAATAGGGTATACTAGAAGCTCCTATTTCATGTCCTTCTTCTTAATTTCTGGTTTTATATTGTCAAAATCTATTGTTCTTGATGGGGTCGTTTCCTCAACAAACTTTCTTAATCTTCAGTTTAGAAGCAGTGGTAGCAGTAGTGCGATGTAGCATGGACTAAAAACGACTATGTTAATTATCAGTGGCTTCTATACATTCGCTTATTACTTCATACTTGTGTATTTATTGCATAATCCACATCCATTACTGCAAGCAGCGACACTCTTACCCCTTTATTGGCACTTTTCCTCAATGGCTAACTTTTCATTGAAAAAGTTTCCAACAAAAGGGAAACTGCTTCCGATGAGGAGGAGAAAGGAAAATTCATGTTTTCCTTTGAATTCCTCATTCCACGCAAAACACATAATAATTACAAAACACACACCTCATCATTACAAAAGGCGATGGCATATATAGCCTGGCTCCAGCAGCAACACTGCAGATGAGAGACTTTCCTCTAAAAGCTCAACTCTTTCATTTTGGCAACTTATTAGCTTTTTAATGTATGTGATTTCCTCTCTCGCGCTCATTCTTTGGTTATTTTATTATTAGCCGAGAGTTGTGTTGTTTGTTGCAAAAGTTTTGTTCAGTTTATTCCACTTTCTCTATGAAAATTCAGGTCCGTTCATTTCCTTCCACATGCACAATACATAATATATAGGTAGACATTTACACACACACACATTCATTTCACAAGTCAAGTTGACTTTCTCCAACAAAATCGCATCTCCCTTTTCTTCCCTACAAAGTCTTCAATAATAACAGGAGGAAAAACAAAAACAGTAATAATATTTTGGTTCACTTTACTGGAGAAAGTGGAGGAGACAAGGAGAAAGATCCTCACTTGGTTTCAGGTTTTGGTGTGGCTCTTCTCGCTGAGGTTTACAGGCAGTTTGTCAAAGTCAAAATGAGAATCAGAGAGAAAAGAAGAATGGGTTGTTTTGCTGGAGAGAGAGAGGGAGAAAGGATGATGTGGCAGCAACCCAAAATGGTTGTATTATCGTTTGGAATTGTATAGTTTGTAAGCAACACTGTATGTAGTTCAGGTTCTTCTTCTCCTTCTCACTTTTTACTTGTCTCCCAATTTCGTGCTAACTACTTTCTCCCCATTTTGTTACCACTTAAGGAAGGACCACACACATGGCGGTATACCTAAATACTTACAGGCTCTTATTTAAACGGTGGGATCATCAGGAGAAAGGGGACGGGATAAAATTTCTCGTCATTCCACAGAAAACACTAAAATATACAAATTGTATGAACCAAACTGAAATTTTCAGTAGCCTCTGTATGAAAAATTATTAGTTGTATGTATATCAGCCTGCATTTATGATGATTTTACTGGGAAATGTAAAAATGCAATGTTTCCCGAGTCCTTTGCTTACCTACTCATTAATTTTTGACTGTTAAAAGCTCCTCGAGTGCGGCTTGACATTGAACAAATGAAAGTGGAAGGAGGAAACATCTGAAGAAGACAATGACGAATAAGTCAACACGTTTTAATAAATAGACTGCATACACACAAATATAACCCGGGTTGAATTATAGTTACTATTTATTTAGAATTTATATACTATAATATGCGGTGCTGCAACCAAAATAGCTTATTATTATTAACAGGATGTCAGAAAACTGTTAACTTTTAAAAACAAAGAGTGGTGGTGGAAGTGGGAAAAGCGGTCCAACAATTTTTTTAGGACAAGTTTTCAGAAAGGAAACTCTTCTTGTTTCCAAAATAAATAATAATATGAGGGAAGAACAAAAGAAGGAGAGTAAAGTGGCAAGATTTATTATTGACAAGGGCAAGAGTCCCCACACAACTTTCTTCGTTTAAAAAATCGTCTCGACATTTTCTTCGAGATTTTCTTCAATAATATATATTCTCCATTTTCTCGAGTATGGTGCCACTTCCCCTTCCCCAACAGGGAGGAAAGAGGAAGCTTCCTGTTTTCCCTAACTTGAAATCTAAGTGTTGCTTTGCAAGTGGTTTTTTTTATAACGGACAGAGTTAACTTTCTTATTTCGATAGAGTTGAACAGAATTATTAGAAAAGCTCTTGCCTGTCATCCTTCTAATAAGCTCACAAATCATTCTCGCCAATAAGTGGAAACAATCTGGCAGTCTTTTAGTTTTTGCACGGAAACATGCAGAAACAATGCATTTAGCAATAATTGGTTGAATTGTATTTAAAATTTAGAAATATACTTGCACATCTGGGGTAACTGCGTTACTGGACAAGTGGCAATTCTAAAGGGAGATCCATTTTGGTTCAACCATCGATCCATCCATTCAGCTGAATACTGACACCCGAGAGAAAACATGAAAATCGTTTGAGAAGAAATCAGGAATAAAAAATTGCTCGTTTGTCGTACTTGACATCATACGATGCACAGGGAAAAGTTGACATTGCACAATACTACCTATCTTATATACAAATTCCCATTTCTTATATGCTCAACGCTTCGGTTATGCTCACATGTAAAAAATGTTAAGCCATTTTTCCACCAATGTAACTGTCCACAAGAAGGAAAAATGTCTCTTGTCTGTCTCTCCAGCTGTCTATCAAACTGGAACAGTGGTTGTTCTACCACTACATCTACAAAACTATAGAAAAAGACCACCAAAATTTGTGAATACTCTGTACTCACTCTTCTGTGAAGTACGGAATCATGCAATGCAATCCAAAGTGCATTCTCATATAAAAACTTGAAGAAGGGAAAAAAGGGTGGCTTTCAATGATGGCACGGTACACTGGTGGGAATCCATCCTTCTGCTTATCCCTTTTTGTCGACAGCTCGTTCTCCTTCGAAGAAAAAAAAGGAAAAAAAAAGTTTCCAAAGAAGGAAATCCTTCCCGGATTTTCCCTTATTGTGTTGGATTTACTGGAAGAGTCGGATTGCATAATGCACGCAGGATAATACTATATAGAATAACGATTGGGTTTTTTCTTCCTCTTCCATTTTGGATTTAACTGAGGGAAAGTCATGCATCGCATCGCATGACAAAGAGGATGGCACCAAACCGAAAAAAAAAACAAAAACAAAACCGTAATGCATCCTCTTTCTTCCATGTCAAGTGAACCAGAAAAGGAATGAGTGACAGGAAGGTAAAAAAATACGCATTACACCGAAAAAAGGTTGAAAACAAAGCTGCCTGAAACACCTTCAAGAAAACCTGGTTTGGTTGAGAAGACGTGGGAGAGATAGAAAACAAATTTTTATCCTATTTGTTCGTCTCCTCTCTACTTTGACGAGGTAAGTAATTGAAGGGCGGTTGTGGTAGTGTTGCCTTTACGAGGAAAGTAAATACACTTACCTACCTATTCTAACTTCACTGGTCTTTCACTTTTGTACACATGATACGTGAAAGTTTTTTTCCTTAGAAAGGTAACTATTTTCTCCGGTAATGATCATGACGCAGTATTACCACTTGATCATCATGTCAAAGAAATTGGGAGACTGTATACAAGTATCCGATACTCTTTTTCTTGGGTATTTTCCCCCCGCAAAACAAACGATATATTTTTTGCCTGACAAACATCAATAATATTTTTCTCTATCAAATGTCAATACAAATATGTACGTCTCACGTCACGTTTTCCCTTCTCATGTATATTTATTTTATTTTTCTCCTTCTGACCAGAAAATTGAGTTGAATTACAAGCTATCTTGTATTTGGTTTGTATGAACTAACATGAACACCATTTCAAAGCAAATTTCATATTTTACCGTTTTACCCTCGTCGTGTGCAAGTCATCTTGCTTCACAGAAAGACTTACGATTTGCCCCCTCTCAAACTTCATCTTCTTACTCCTTGTTTCAAAGAGTTTATCAATACATCATCATCATAAATACTTGGAGTAAAAAAATGTTGAGCATGTTGTTGTGAGGAAGCAAATAGCTGGATTCTCTATAAGCTCATTTATATTCCTCTCTGGCAAATGGTTTATAAGCCAGTGTACCACATCGGTGCATTATTTTTTTTCCGCGAGTAATAAACGAGATGATCGAAACTGTCAAATTTTTTGACATGTTTCAAGTTTGAAAATTGACTCGCTATTAGTAAGCAGCAGAAGCGAAAGCTGTGATGTAACCAACTAGTGCACACTTTTTGACTGCAAGTTACATCCGCAGTTTTTCTCTTTGAAAATGAATGAATAGGGAGGGAGGAAGGAAGGAGGATATTATGGAGGGAAAGAAAAGGGAGGATTGGAAAATCCCTCCTTGTTCTCTGACTTTGAGAGATGCAGCCACTTTTTCATCCAAAAAAATCCTATGAGCACATTGTTACTTCACGTACGAGAACAATTTTTTTCCTCTTGTTGTGAATGCATTTTATATACAGTTGACGATGAAAGCTATCCATCTTTTTAAAAGAAAAAAAAACTCAGGATGAAACTTCCCCTCACCCACTTTCCCCCTTACTTCTTGACTGGACTACCTATTTACATTGTCTGTAGAGCAGAGGAGAAGATGGTCATGATCAGAGTGATGTTTTTTAGTTTAGTAGTGAGTAGAGTGGTGAGCGAGCAAGCTCATGAAACAACAGGAGTCCACTTGGGATTTCAAATAATAAACTTTAAGTGCATCAACTGCATTTATCTTCTTCCTCTTTACTCCTCTCTCTCCATTCAATTGACTCTTATATTCACTCTTTCTCTCCATCTTCGTCTTCTTCCTCCTCACCAAAACAGCAGTCAAGTTTCTTCAACCTTTTCCAAGCTGCCATCATCTCCTCAAAATTGTAGGCTGTAGCGCTCACACACTGTGTTGTCTGCAATAATATCCACTTGAGTAGTTACAGTTTGTTTTTAGATCATCATCCCCATTTTAGTGCCATCAAGAGCGATTATATAATAACAATCATAATATTGAGTGCTTATATATACTCTCGGTATATACACACTTGGTGTACACTCTCACTCAAGCCCACTCACTTGACTCAATTCACTCAAGAGGAGAGATTTCCATTCAGGTTTTAAAACATTTTGCAGTACTGCTCTGCAAAAGCTGTAACATCTTCATGATGACTAATGATGCATCGTCTTTAAAAACTTTGCTGATTTCGTTGGATTTTTTGTTGCTTTTGAGAAAAATGAGGTTGAGTGATACACATTTATTTTTTGGAGAGGAGCACAAGTGGAATTTGAGAAGATCAAATTTCAAAATTCACTTCCTTCATTTTTCGCTAAAACCACCAACTGTGCTTCAGCTGATAAACATGCAATAAGTAGAAACTTCCTGGTGAACATCTCCATTCATAATCATTAGCAAAAACAGACTTTTAAAAACTAGAGTATTCCACATACGACATCACATCTTGATTGTGTTTGGTAAAATGACGAGAGAAACTGTTTCAATGGATTATTCAAGTATTTTGGGACATTCATTTATGCGGACTTTTCATTCTTTTTCATCGATTAAGAAAGAAGCCACATGACCACCGTTATCATCATCTCGATATCATCAAAAACATTATCGTTTATGATCATCTTCATAGTGTTCATCAAGAGAGTACACGACCTCACGTATGGCTATTAGTAAAGTAGAAAGGTACACGAGCGCATCTCAAAGTAAAATGCAGGGAGAACCTAGAAACAGGCTCCAAGTTTTGCTCCGATGTTGTTGGCGATGAAGCAGAAAAGCTGGTTGAAAGAAGCTTGAAAATCTTTACGTTTCTATATTTTACCCTTCCTCTTGATGTTTTACTCTTTCATCTGCTATCTTCAAGTCATAACTCTTAAGCCGCTCTTCTATCACCATACATCTTTTAACTTTTTACTCGTAAAGTGAAGCAGCGGGAAGAATATATATTTTCTGGCTTTCAGTACAGAGAGTACACACGGGTGTTTATGGTTATCCCTGTCGGCTTTCACGGATACATATAAAGTGTGATTTACTGAAAGTTCCCAGAAAAGTAAATTCCTAGAAGTGTTTTTTCCAGAAAAAAGTTCGTAGAATAGGAATGTTCCTATACATATAATATTCCTAGAAGCGGAAAATTCTTATAC
>JAQIXX010003930.1:0-17808 GCA_034700605.1 Willowsia nigromaculata
CTACTCTCTGGGGCACAGTGAGAGTAACATTAGTAAAAAAATGGATGAATTCCAAGTCATTCTTTGAGCGCTCGAAGAATGCCATTTCATTCATTCAGTCATTCAAAAAAGTCATTCTCGGGGAGCGAGAATGCTGAATCAGCCTGACTTTTTGAAAGTTATTGCCATCTTAAACTCTCTGTTATTGCATGATTGGTATCACTGTCAATTTTGAATTGGAAAATGGCTTTAGACATTAGAAATGGAAATGATATATCATTCAGGTTTTACGTGATTTTCTTTTAATGCGTCCTGACCTCCCACACTCGCTGCCGGAGAGCAAACTGGCTGCTGATGAAAAAGATTAACTTTTTGGAATTAGAGAATGCCTATGAAAGGAAACAAAGCGATTATGATAATGCTGAGTATTTTCTCGCTGAATTCACCACTTTCTTCGTACTATGATGAATCCATGCATTACTAGCAGGGCACCTCGGTTCGATGATCTATATACTATGCTATAATACTATACTATACAGGCAAATGAGAGATTATGCTTGAAAAAAGTTTGAAATAAAATGGCAAATGGCTGATAAAAAATGCGAGAGCTAGCAATGATAATAGAAAAAATCGTTCCGATGGACGAAACAAGTCAACTTATCTGAGTTAATAATTGAGTACTAGATTTTATGTTACATCAAAAACTTCAGAATCTTCAGATTTGTCATAACGGTTAGGTCACGTCTACTAGAAAATAAGACTTCCAATGATTTTATTGTGTCTTTAATTAGATATACACCACTCGACTTTACCAGCACAATTTTAAATTACGTTGCTTCTGAGTTACTTAATTATAAATTTTTAGGATGCTGTTATTATGAGTATGACCAGTCGTGAGTACAGTAATTTGAATTGCTTTAAATACTTAAAAAACGAACTTTATACTTATTTAAATGACACTAAGATATGGTTCTGTTTGAAACTTCTACATACTTACGTATAGTATTTCTTTATTTTGATTATATGTTCAGAATAGAAGGCTTAGTATGCTCACAATTACGTTGTAAATATTTACGTCTGTAGTACGCTATTATGCCTGTAGTTTGTTATTTAGCTATTTTCGTAAATCACATATTCTGACGTTGTAGGCCAATAGTCTATGAAGATCTTAAAAAAGATCAGTGAGTGGGTGTGAAAGTAGATTGTAAAAGTAGAAAATGTAGCATTCATCAGTATTTATACATTACCAGTTGCTGGTTGCATTGTAACGTAACATGGATCGTGGGCAAATTTGCATACTTAGGTTGATAATATAATATGGGATCGTGTAGACGATTTAGTCTGCCTCTGTAAGAAAAAAGCAAGAAATCGGCGTGTGTGTCAAGTTAAACTGTTTCGGTTATTTTACTTATCCGAGCTGGGATTAGTTTTTGTGTACACACATGTATTAGTCTGGTATTAAATGTTGTGGCCCATTCGACGAGATATGTTTGCATCTCTAGAAATTAGCATGGTCCTTTTTCTCTTTTAAATATGTATTATGAAAAGACGTATTTCTTTTGCTTTGGATTTTCACGTGTAGTATATTGACCGTAAATGCAACATTCAAACCTTTTATCCTTTGTTTTGAGCTGTAGTGGCCTTTTTTGAAAAATTGACGAGCAAATGAACACCAACGAGTGTAGGCTGATCCTCGATTCTATGACATGGGATGATTATGATATCGTGGTGCTTACTAAGTCTTCAGTACTTATGAAAATTGGTTGGGTGTAAAATTAATTTGTATGAGCTATTATGGACATAGGAAGTTGAAGCTAATTTTATGCATGTGACAAAGATATAAGCAGGATATTGAATTACGTACACACTTTCTGGTCATTTGGCACAGAAAGGAGGCTTGGCAAAAATTTGTAGCGTTATAATATCTTCTTCTAGTGTTGAATTTTCTGTGGCAAATGGCACTACTGTATGATTTAAATGTGACTGTTATTCTTGCAAAATGGCAAACTGCAGTGTAGATGCAATGATGAAGAAAAATGCGAATCTAGAGTGCAAAACCTGTCAACTGTATAGGAGAGCATCGTAGTCCAAATATGTATTTTTATGTAAATTATAATATTTGATTTTATTATTGTGATTGCAGGCTCTTTGCGGTACTACCATCAATGTTCCGACACTCCAAGGCCAAACGATCCCACTTAATTTGACCAATAGAGTAATTAAGCCTACAACGGTAGAGAAGATACAAGGAAGAGGCTTACCATTTCCGAAAGAGCCTAGTCGAAGAGGTGACCTCTTAATCTCCTTTGATATCCAATTTCCTGAAAAACTGTCGCAGAATACGAAGGAAGTCCTGTTTGATCTATTACCTGCAAAATAAACTGGAGAGAAAACTTAAATTGCAAATTTATTAATAATGAAATAATTAATAAAATACAAAATTTTTATTTGTGTTATACAAGATTTAAATATTATTGATAAGAGGTATTTGTTGTGTACATACTTGAAGAGGGTCGTCGTTAATAGTTTGTACCTAAGTTATGTATGTAATGTATGTATTAGGTAGGGATTAAGTTTTAGTAAAACGCGCCAACCGGTTTTCATCGAGTCTAACAATGTGTAATTATTAACAGCGTTAAGTAATGAGCAATTATTAATTTTGAGCTAACTAAGCTTATATTTTCTCAATTTACAATAATTTCATAAAGAGAAATGACTTTGTTCAACGTAACAAAATGAGAGGTACATAGATTTTATGTTAAAAATTTGTAATTTCTTCATGTTAAAATTAATTACCGGACTTTTAATGTATTTTTTCATAATTGAAGATAAATTATGGTAATAGTACCTGTCTTTGACGAAAACGAATAAATTATGTCACATTGTGAAAATGCAAAATCAAACGTGTACAAGCGTTGTTTGGTTGGTCGGCTATAAATACAATACGTAATGATAATCGCGAAAAAAAGTTCATTAAAAATATTTTAAATCAATCATACATCTGTCTTGACATGCAGTTGACTCTGTAAAGTGATGGAGATAACTTAAAGTATATATAATTTGAAGCTACAATGCTCTTAATGTTCAAAAAATCTACGAGTGAGAACAGCTCACTGGTTTGAAAAACAATCAATACACACATCCAAATGCAGACACGCTATTTTTGTATGATAAAATGAAATTTTACAGAAATTGATTATAAAGTCACGTTGTTCAGCTGGTTGAAGATTCTTGTTTTGTGGTGGTATGCATTGCGGTGAAAATATTTGTTGTGATGCGTTTTGGTTTTGAAAAGAAAACGAGAAAACTGCAAGTTACAAGACTGTTGATCTTTACATTTTCTTATTTTAGTCACAGAATCGCAAAATATATGTTAACTTCTATGCTTAGTATGTCGCAAGACTTATTACGAAAGCATATTTTTGTCATTTAAAAATACTTAACGTGATGTATTGTATTGCATTTAATAATAATATGGAATAGCTAATCACAATTCCCATCTCTGGTACTCAAAGCAAAATTCATTTTTAAATTCTTCACAACAAGGTGTGGAATAGGTAATATCAGTTTTCACGCTTTTTGAAATTTGAAAACACGTGAATGTGAGGCTCCATTGTTATTCATTAAAGCTTAAAACAATACATCTATTTAAACATGAAAATCCACCATATGAAGTCGTAAAAAGGAATACCGAATACTTGGTTTTTGAAATATGGAATATATGAATCAAATAAATTCTTAATTTATCTGTTTCCGCTATTTTTGATGCATTTTGTTTGTAGTAAAAAAAGCTTGCCCATTGTCAATTCAAGCACGTATACTCAAAGACTCTATTATGTTATTTGTTCGTTCTTCTGAACGGTTACGTTATGGTTTAAGTTTAAAGTAAAATCTAGGTAGTAAAGTAATACTGTTTGTAACAACGTGTCATTAATAAAAACCAAAATAACGTGCTAATATGGAATTCTGCTGGTCAAAAGTTGATCACTTTCTCTTGGTTTGTTTTTATTCATCGCTTACTCCAGTTTCATCAAATCATATAAAAGTCGTCCAATAATTTAGATTCAAAGCAGCTTGATTTCATATGCCGTATTTTTGCATATTATGCATTTATTCGTGTCAGCAAAATGAATCAGTTTTGAGCTTGGAAAATATATCATATGCAAATCGTATTTCAGAACTCTATGAGAGTATTACCTCGTATGTCCCACGTAGCTAAAAAGTTCAACGCTGCATAAAGTTCGATTCTTCTCCGTATTTCTATCTGATGATTGGCAAATAAGCCAAGTTGCCCCATTTACCTCGTTAAGGTTGACATCGTCGTGAACCATGTCACTGTCACTGACGCATGATACGGTTTTTGAAGTCCGGTTTAGATATGGAAAGTTTTCCTCGGAAAAACCAAGGTTTAGGTTTAGATTCAATTAATGTTTGGATTTAAAATGAAATATGCAAAGCTATGAAAGGTCATTCTTCCTCCTGCTACTTCTGTGTATAATCACAACCTAACTGTTCAATAACCAAAAGTAATGAAGATAATAGAATGAAAACTGTATGCAGTTAAGAAAAAATGTCTACACAACAACATATCATGACATCAGAGGACCCTTTAGATGGATTAGATGATAGATGAAAACGTAACATCAGGCAGATGTGCATTACCCTTCTTCTTCGCTCATCTTTGTTACCTTTGCTTCCAGAAAGTCTGTTTTTTTTTTACAAAAGACCATCCATAAGCTCAAAGTCAAAACGCTGCTTTGTTCTCTTGATGATGGTGACTACTATGTTCACTGCATGCTCCCCAATGACTGATATTCCTCTCTATACTTTGGCATTGTGCTAAATATTATGATAAATATAAAGACTTTTTTACATTATGAAGTAAATACGACGTAAAGTAGATGATGTAGATAAATGCGTAGATTCAGTCAAGTATCATTTGCCCTCTTGTAGGAACAGAATCCTTCCATTGGGGCAAGCTGAGAAATGTTTACTGAACGGTGTCTCATACTATTAGTCCGAGTCTGACCGTTACGAACAAACCTCATTAATTATATTTTAATGGCACACAGAATGCTTTTCTTGTCCTAATACTAATTACTAATTAGCCTAAGTACTCCTCTATCCTCAAAACACCTTATTTTGTAGCCTCATACTAGCCTGACGTAACCAAATCAAACCTAAGAGCAATGCAATGTGAGAAGATGTGATGTGATCGCACTCTCTGCTTAAAAAACCCCAGAGCTATAGTTCATCCATCGAAATATTTTCCCCCTAAACAGGATCTTAACCTATGATAAGCCCCTCCCTCCATTTCAGTAAGTTTTACACTTTTCTACAAATTGGCAGATGTAAAAGAAGTCGTATGCTTTGTTTTTTTACGTAAGTAAAGTAGATTGTGTTTAGGATGCCACTGCCAATGTAAAATTGTAAAGGTTATGTGCTATGTACTCTGCAAGAGTGGAGCTTATACTGTCCGTGTCCACCAGCATATGAAAACCTATAACTGATAGGTATGCATATATCGGGAACTTGAAGAATGAATGTATGTAGAGCTGTGAGGAAAAGGCAGGATACACAATGAACTGTTCCCCCTATCATCTATCTCGCCAGGAAGAAGGAGCAAACGACTTTTTGGAGACTACACAAATTTACAATTTTGCTTGGTCACAGCCACAGTCACAAGTCAGCCAAGTGATACATCAATTAAGGTAAACATGGTCTAAAGACCTGAGAGAGTATTAATTGCAGTTGGATGCTTCTTGTGTTTTGTGAGGAGAGAGATCATCATTTGTAGAGTACTCACAGGTGTGTGAAATATTTTTTTCTGTCAGAGTAGCAACAAACGTCTTCTTTGAGGTATGGCTATTTGAGATTGAATTGAAAATTTTGATTGAAGCTACAATTAAAAATTCAGCTGTTGCGTGAGAAACTTTGATGACTTGATGGTGAAAGTGAGGATTATTAAATTCAGATGTAGAGTGTAGTAGTCAGTAAGAATAATCACGGGTATTTGTCAAAGTTGTTGGAGGTCAGAGGAGGGAGGCTGGAGGTTTAGTGGTTTTGGGGGCTAAGAAGAGAAGAGTGGGAAGAAAAGAGTGCGAGAGAGAGAAGTATTCATCATGTCGACGCCAACGGTACCTTCGGGAGTCAGGGATCAAGTCCTGGCAGACTTTCAGGTATTTGAGCACATTTTGCTGTTTTTCGTAATACTATTGTGTAACGTGTAACAGTAGTACTTAGAACTTAAAACTGATCGTCAATCATGTGTGCGTGCTTTTGACATCAGTCAAGGTGCACGTACGTAAAAAACGTAGATATTTTATGACCAATATCCAACGTTATATGAGATGAGTAATCAACACTAATGTGCAAGTCACTGTGAATTCTCACTACTTGTCGTTTTATTATTTGCAGGCGTGTACAGGAATTGATGACATTGGGATTGCATTAGAGCACCTTGAGGAATCTGAGTGGGACTTGTTGGTATGAATCGAATATCAGTCTCACTTATTATAATAATAATGCACATTAGTCATTATTATGACAAAAGATGAATATTATTAACTTGTTTGTATTTTTATCAACAGAGAGCTGTTAATCGAGTAATACCAGATAATTCACAAGTGCTGCCTCCAGTAAGAGCCTCAGGTAGTCCAGGATTTAGTAGGGCATTTAGTGGTAGTTTGCCAATGGAACAGGTGCTTTTACTAAATATGAAATAACCATTTCCTGTACTGCTTTTTTGTGCAAGGATGTATTGTAATTTTTATTATTATTGTGTTTTGTGCAGGATGGTGACATGGATGTCCAGCTAATGGACGATGACGACATTGTCGTAGCACAAGCTGAAGTAAACATCGGAGAAAACCATGCAGCAGTTGCATTCTCTAAAAGTACTGAAAAACGAGATCGTGTAAGAAATGACATGAATCATGTCGGAGCCTCCACCAGTGATATCAAACCCAAACCAGAACGCTTGAAGTCGAGTTCGAGTCGTAATCACGGTCTACCTCCAAGAGTCACCCTAAGTTCAGATTTTTTAGAAGCTGGTCCTTCGAAAAGTTCTGGTTCGGAAGGTGATGCTAAGAAAGAAATCCGTTTTGTCGTCAACTATAATGGGCAAATACTTCCTATGACACTAGCCCAATGTGAAACTATTGAAACGCTAAAAACATTGGTGCAAGCCCACTACGAAATCCCTCCGTGTCAACAAATTATTTCAGGATGGCCCACTAATGAACCATCTAGTAATTCAACACGCTTTGGCTCTTTGAACTTGCCGGACGAAGTAAATCTTCATCTAACAACAGCCTCATCAAATCTTGCTGGTCTAAATATTTTGAGGTGAATTTTATTCGAAAATTGTTGCCGTTTATGTTCATACATCCTTCACGATGATTTATATTTTCTTTTCCATATGGTTTTTAAGTAGAAATGAGGAAGATGAAGATCGGTACCAGCTTCATGTTCGAGATGATACTAATAAGGAATCATACACAATTGCATTTGAAGGGAATAAAACTGTGCGTGATGTAAAGCAGGATTTCTCAAGTATATGTGACATCCCTGTGAGGTCGCAATCTTGGACTGGTTGGCCAGTCGTATCATCGGATAGCATGGTTCGTTCAGAAAAGTTCAAACGCAATGTGTATTACTGAATAAGTACTGAATTGTATGCTTATCTTTTTTCTCAATTCTTTTACTTCTCTAGACATTAAATCTATGTGGTCTTAACAAACCAATTCATCATTTAGTACTTCGGAAATTAATGTCAGCGCAAAGTTCGTCTGCGCCTCCTGTTGTTGATATAACCAAAAAGGTATGTGAAAATATATTTTTTTGATTTATGGACTGCATCAAAGTGCAAGTTTGGTTTAAGTGTTAATTGCACGAATTCTTAATTTTTACAACTTTTATACGACTGTAAATGTAAACAAAATTTAGTTTAACATATTTTCCCAAATGTACTATAGTTGTATATTTATTTAGCATTCTTCATCTGTCCGATAGCTCACAGAATCGATAAAGGGTTACTGACCAGCCTATTTTATTCTTAGCGTATTGAGCTTCACATCAGAATGTCTGGGACAAGGCACTCGAAAGACAAACGCATTAATTTGCATAAAATTTTGTTATGGGGATTCACTTTCCCTCGAATATTATCTTTTACGAAAACTAAATTTTTAAACATATTACATGTATGTGGGCAACTTCTCTGTGCAATTGAAACAAGAAAATCTTGTAATTTAAAGAGTTTCCAGTGATTAGTTATATATTAGATTCCTACAGTTCGAAAGTTGGCTTAATTTATTCAGATAGATCAGTAATCCAAGTTATCATGGTTTGTTTTGGTTCCATCGTCATATTATGTGTGTTAGTGTTTGCAAATTCTTTTTAATGTTCCCTGTGTCCAGTCCTTTGTTGTATTCAATAAGAAAGTAGAATTGATTTGGAAATCTCAATAAGTAGGTTGTAGATAATTAGTTAAGTCATTTAAACGTTGAAATATCAAATACTAAAGCATTTTTGATTACGAACAAACAAACGTCAACCATGGAGGTTTGTACCTTCTGTAGCTGTCTTAATTTAAAGAAAAAGAATAATAGGTTACAGAATCAGTTCAAATTCTACGTAATTTTGATGGTTAAACTTTGTTTTTTTTTTGTTTCGGAAAGAATGATGGAGTGGAAGCCACCGATGGTTCAGAGTCATCCGATGTTGAAGACTTGACAGAATCGTACCCAATAGAAGAGGAGTTCTTCATACCGGAAAGAAACAGCTCTTCAGTTAGGCATCTAAGTACGCAACGGCGGCGACTGATTCAATACTTTAATTTGAATTGAATAGATATACGTGGATTAAACTCAGGGTCATTCAAACGCTTACGTTTTATACTTTATTAATAGTTTCAGATAACGTTATTGATGAAATCGTCGGAACAATTCAGTTTTCTGAAAACTTTACCGGGAGATACGGAGCTTGTCATCCAATGTTCTACCATGGGTCATTGGAAGATGCTGTTAAAGAGGCATGCCTACGTCCAGCGAAACAGGTATGTTCAGTTCCAGAATTATTCCATTCAATTTTTGTGGTAAATACTATATATCTCTTTATCATTTTTTGCAGCGTAAACTATTAGCAATGTACCTGCATCATGACGGGTCAGTAATGTCCAATGTATTTTGTCAACAAATACTTTGCAACGAATCCGTTGTTTCATACCTGACAAATAATTTTGTCATTTGGGGATGGGATGTAACAAATGAATCAAACAGGCAGTTGTAAGTTTCAGATAACGATATTTCCTATGTAACTACGTACATAGTCATACGTATTGAAATAGTTGCAATTAATCTTTTTACTATTGTACAGACTAATCGCTTCAGTGACTAGGAACTTTGGGACGCCCGGTGTTTCAACGATCAGAAGCCTTGACAGAGAAAAGTACCCTGTGATAATAGTCGTAACCCGTGTTCGCTCATCTACGGAAATTTGCAATGTCTTAAGTGGTACGAGTGATTTAAATTACTCAAAATACTACATTTTTGGGTTTGAATAACAATGTCTTTTTGCAACCTTTGCAGGTTCCCGATATGGAACCGTCGATGAACTGATGGGTACGCTTATGCACGCTGTTGAGCTGTTTCAATCGCAACAACGTGCTGATATTAGAGAAGAAGAGGAAAGAGAAGCACGAGAGGCAGTCAAGAGAGAACAAGACGAGGCATACCAGGCTTCTTTGGCTGCAGATCGAGCAAAAGATGAGTCAAAACGTATGGTTGAACAACAGAAAAGATTGGAGGAAATTGCCAAGAGAGAAGCTGAAGAGATGGAGCAGGTATGCACAATTATTATATTGGTTTTTACCCTGTTCTATTCTAAAACTACTTCTGTAAGCTAAAACCGCATCTCGTAAATTTTCACAGCGAAAAAGAGAAGAAGTTGCAATGTCGTTACCCCCCGAACCTGGAGCAGACTGTGCTGAATCTGTCTGTGTACTCAAATGCAGATTACCAGGAGGAAAAATTATTTCTCGGCGATTTCTCCATTCGTCCATTATCAAAACTCTATTTGATTTTCTTTTTTCTCAAGGATTTTCGAAAGAGAAATATAAGTTTCTCACTACGTATCCTAAACGTGATGTAAGTTGATCGAAAAATGCCCTTGATTAATGCTACTGCTCATCATCAATTGGTTTATTTGTGCAATCAATTTAGTACCTCACAAGTTTGCATGTTTTCTCGTTTTCAGCTTACAACAATGCCTGACTCTACAGAAATGAAATGCGTGTTTAGCGCTCAAGATACGCTGATTGTTGAAGAACGATGACAGGTATTTCAGAGTAAGGATGGAGAATAAGACATTGAAGGTCAAGAAAGCAAGTCAATTTCAACTTTTATGGGCGGAGTCGAACCTTTTTTATGAGTCTATCGCCTTTTTTCATGGACTTTTACTTATTCTGTACCATACCACATTGTTGTATTTTGTAGTTTTAATATGTAAAATAAGTGGCAGTCTGCTTTTCTGCTGACGATAATGTTTATTTTAGATTTTACACCATTATCTTATCTAAGCCAGCTCTGAAAATGGGGTAGTGAGTCAAATTTTCAAAAGAAGCGTCGCTTTTACGAGAAACAAAATGAAACATGAAATTCTGGTGTAACTGAAACCACGGAGTGTTTTTACCGTTCTGTAAAACTTTTTAAATTAACTAATGTAATGGATTAAATTCACAGTCAGTACTACCAATAATCTTTTTGATTGAATGTGGTGAAGATAGGTTTACTTCCAAAATTGGAGAAACCAAATTCCCACCTCTTCCATCAAACTGATTATTACTGTGGGCTGAGTTTGCAACAAGGTCTTGTAGCTAATGAACAAAAAAGAGGAATAAATAAAATATATGAAGAGCATTTTTATCGTGTTGATCATCATGAGGAGTTAAATAGTTCTGTTTTATTGCTTGCCTCGAATAACATCATAATTTGTTACAGTAGTACCATTAGTTATATGTACATACGTATTTTGGATTATTATAGCACAATCTTTATTTACACTTATCACACAATAATAACCCTATATCCTATAATACAACAGAACAAAAATCTCTACAACTTATTCAGTAATTACCGCAACAAATAAATTGTTAAATACAATATAATATACAGTATAACATCAAGTTTTGAATGTCCATAACCAGTACTGAGTCTCTAGTAGAGCCAAGAAGCAGTTGAAGGAGACCACAAATAAAAAGAACCGCCACATTATCTAATGCGTACTTTGGAACTGTTGATTGTTTCAAATTCAACTCTTGAAATAATTGTTCAGACTTAACAAAATGATTTTACACTAGTATAGTATAACGCAACGAAACATATTATTTATATAACAATAGTATTAACTCGTAATCATATTTTTAACAATTCATGTGATTTGCGACTCTTTAAAGAATATTTGAATCGCAATGTAGCAAACAAGTGTGCATTTGATTGGTGCAATGTTCGGCTGCCTAGCTTGTTGTTTTCAAAGCATTCCAGTATAGTTGATCTCTTGACTCTTTAGCAAATTAGTCGACTTGATTTATATTGAATTTGAAAATTAGAGGGTGTGATCAAAATCATTTTTTCATACATTCTCAAGTTACAATCATTGGAGAATGTAACTGACTTCATCTTCATGCTTGGAGATTTATGTATCATTCCTAAATGTGAATGATGATTGATGCATGTACTTTTTGCATTTCGTAAAACCTCATGTCAAGCTTAATACTGAACGGTCGGTCTGGGTGTTCGTTTGCATAATTTTTGGCAATGAGATCAGAGAACTGAACTGGATCACTGCTTTGGATTGGTATAAGAATATATAGCATGCTTTGGCACTTGAAATCAATAAACTCCTTTTCAAATAAACTGATTAGATCTTCGTAGATTGGTAAATTTATAACTTTATGTCTAGACAAAAAACGTGAGAGAAAGCATTTCATCTTGGTTTTGTATCAAAAAGTCTTTTCTCCTATTGAAAAATGCGGTTACTTAAAATAGTGTTTTTTATTCTTCGTCCTTAGGCAATGGTTCTTGTTTCAGGTCATCCATCGTTGAAATATCGCCTGCGGTGTCCTCTTGAGCTCTTTCTCCGTCTTGTTCCGCATCGGTGGCTGTAATAGTGAGAACAAGGACATAAAAATTACCATCAAAATTACTTTTCTCAACTTTGAAAGATTTCACACAGAGATTACCAGAGCACACGTTTCTACTACATCTAATTTCTCTTTCTACTGATTGCATGCTTCTTTCTCGAGCAAACGAAGTAAGGATTTGCGTGCTTTCCCCATATACGCCTTTGGGGTAATATGCACAACAAGTGCATCATCTCTCCCTTTCATTGTAAAAAGGATTATTTAAATTGGTCTTCTTCCGTTAAATTGGTATTATCACATTTTTTATTTACTTTCTAAAACTAATGAGCAATTAGGTTGTTCAAAGTATTTGTTTTATTGTCCATCATGATTCATGAGTTAGAAAGTACGTAGTTTAGTGCATTGACTATATAACACCAAACCATTACAAGGATTAAAGGTAAGTATTAAAGTGTTTGAAAATGCGTTTTGATATTCTTAATTCTCAATTTTCTTCGCATTGTTATGTACATCTAGGTATGTACAGTGTACGATTTCATCAGGAATTATTGTGTGCCTACCGGTTAGGAAATCATCTAACGACACATCACCAGAGTCGTCATCTTCGTGTCCAAAATCACCTGTGTGTCATTTGTCATCCAAATAATTTTCACTTGAAATATCCTTAATCAGTTTGTCATCTCACACCAGAATAATAATTATAGTACGTGGCAGGAGGCAGGAGAAAGTTTTAAGTTATGATTGACAGGCAAGTCCGATGTTTCAAAATTTGGTTTCATATCTAGATTAAATAAGATAAGATTTTACCTTTTCCTATTACTTCGTATTCATCCATATCCGGGCTGGAGGCATTGCTTGATTTTTTGCCAGCCGGTTTGCCTCGAATTGGTTCTTTCTTTGTCTAGAAAAAAGAGCATTTTTTATATTATCACCTTTAATCCACAAATCATATACAAACTTCACACAAACGAGAAAACGACAATCTAACACTTAATTATGTCGAAAAATCCAACAATTATTAAGATAACTGTTACTATAAGCGTATAGAGGTGTACATAATTTGAATGTAGCCATAAAATTTGCCTTGTATGTTAATATTGTCACCCAACACTCGACATTTTTAGTTTTTAACCAAAGTACCACACTTAACACATATCGTTGGAATGAAAATTAGCATGGCATGTTTGAACATACGCTAGTAGATTCTGGTCCAGCACTTTTCTTGCTACTTCCCCCACGAGCACCTACAGTGGAATTTCTTCCTTGTGAGTGCTCTGCTTGAGCTCTATCATCTAATGACAGAGAAGGTGCTTCTGTAACTTCTTCGTGCGACAGCGGACCTCCTGCCGATGAAATAACGGAAAGTGTGACTTTCCCGGAGAGAATAACGGGACCCGATGGTTCATAGTCATCATCGTAATCATAGTCATCCCCGCCCTCAATTTCAACCTGTGCCTCACTTACAACAAATTCTTGTCCCCTGGTTGGCATTGGTCCTTCCAGAAAGATACTGGGAATCTGCTCAGGGGGTGTAGGTGGTCGATGTGGCACAGGAGGTGTGGGTTGTCTAAATGTGGGGGTTGGGGTTCTGTTCATGTCCCATCTCTCTCCTGAGATTAGTGAGGCTGTCTCTTCGATTCCAATCACGGATACTCCGGGTGTTGGGGAAGGGCTGTGTATCCCTGCCTTCGCCTGTGCAATTGCTGCCGCTGCGCTCTGCTTATCATTATCATCAACAATTGTTACCGTTTCGGAAATTGTTCGCTCTTGAAGAGGCTGTGGTAGTGAATAATGTTGTACGAATGGTGTGTTTGGGATTGTTGGTGTTACTATTGTTGGCGTAGTATTGTTATAATAGTCAACGATCAGAGCAGCAGGAGAGGGGGTTTTGTTACGGATATCAAAATTGTCAGCAGCACTTCCTGCTACTGTGGTTTGCATGCTGGATATCAGCAATTCATCGTGGGTACGATGAGATGAAGATGTGAGAGGAGTGTGAATGGTGGATCCGGAAGGCTCTGGGGTAGTGGGAGGAGGCTGACACAAGTCAATAACAAGTTGTCATAAGGTTTGAATTTTGACTGAAGTTTTTAAAAACTCATTTCATTCAATTAGACGACAAGGACATTGCAAGCAGGTCAGTAGTTGTAAGTATAGGTCGATGAAAACATGGTAATAGGGAATAGCTGTTTTTCGACTATGAAATTTGAAATGAAATTTTTGGAGATCCATCCACAATTAGTAGTATGAATTGTTACATACTCGTTAGCAAGCTACAATGCGCTATGTTCTCGAGACTTTCTTCTAGTTTTGAATTATTGCTTTCACTAGCTCGTTTTGATTAATTAGATGTGTATTTGTTTATGTATGGTCCTTTTAAAATGTAATGTGTGATGTATGAATTTCTTTAATAGGTGCTGTGTGTTAAAAAATTATATTTTCACGTACCGACTTTGTTTTTGCCTTGGAAAGCGTCTTTGGTGGTGTCGGAGGTCGGATTATTTCAACCTCTTCTTCTTCCTCGATCTCCTCCTCTTCTTCTTCAACTTCCATCTCTTCTGGGGGCAATTTGAACTTGACTTCCTTCTCGGAAGATTTCTCCCTCTTTTCTCTCGTCGCTGATTTTACCGCTGATACTGGCGGCTGAGCTTCCTTTTGGGAAGTAGGAGGTTCGCTTGCCGTTGTTCCCAAATCCTCTTTCCTGGCAGCAGAAATTTTCTCAGCACTTGCGACAAGTTTCTCAAGATCCTCCTGCAATGTGTTTGAGGAACATAAAGTTTGAATAGTTTATCAATTATTGCTTGCAACCTTTATGATTCATAAAACAACAAAATCCTCGTTAGCCTATTCGGGTGCATACTCACACTTCAAACGGAAACCTCGTGATTTTTTTCAAAGTTATTACCGATACCGATCAATTAAATTTTTTTATACAACCAGTCTTAAATTGGCCATTGATGTTGCTCTCCAACCGTTCCAAAAGATAAACCTCTTCTCATGATTACAGAATGACAAAACATAATTTTCTCGGGTTTTATTCAGCAATTGATTTAATTTGCATTCAGCACACGACACCATAAGATAATTTTTGCTCGTTTTTATACAATGATTGCTAACTTTGCTGACCTCTGCTGCAGATTTTCCTTCTGTCTTTGTTGCAGGAGGAGAAGGCGTTGATTTTGTAACTGGTGATGGCTTTGTTGCATCAAAGGCCTCAACTATTCCCTTCACTGCTGTAACAACTAGAGCCAAATTATAGCCGGTTCCCATTATTAGTTGAAATTTGTTTGATTTACTACAAAAAATAGTTGTAACTTTTGAACTTTCTCAACCAAGCAAACTGCAAACCACCCACAAAACGGCACTAAAGAGTAGAATTATTTAAGACGGTAAAATTAAATTAAATACATAATAAGAAAACAAAAGATTTTTAAAAGAATACAAAGATTGATTGTATGTAATTGTTGATATTGAAAATTAAATAGAAAAGAATGTATATGATGAAATTATGAGAAAACGAAATAAAAGATAAAAATGCACTTGGAATTAATGTATGGATGGATTAATGTCAGGAATAGATTGTTTAACTTGTTATCACAGCTTGTTATGTTATCATACAGAAGGTGCTTTCTGGAAAATAACTTGTTATGTATGATTGGAACAAACAGTATAGCGTTATTTATAGCAATAGAATGTGTATTTGTGTGATTTCTTTTTAATTGCAGCGAATTTGTGAACTGTTAATTAACAATTTATGAAGGTTTTTAAATATAGTTTGCAGATCATGGTAGTAGAAAAGTATAATTTGGCCCTAGTCCTTCGCAGCATATTATTGTGGCTTATCAAATCGCATATTACTTACCTTACTCAAAAACTTTCTTAAAAAGGTTTTATTACCTTTATAATATATTAACTCGAACTATGAAATTTCTTTTACCCTATCAGCTATTGTTGAGAATTATAGCATTGTCGAATACCGAACATGTCTCCTGTCTGTCTATTATACTGACAAGGACTCTGTCTGAACAAGACAAGTTTTAAATAAACTAACAAAGCGAATATTAGAAATTTGAATGTGCAGTTTATGGAGGACGCACAGTCACACGTACCCCTCTTGCTCTGAGGACTTGGGCCAAAACTGATGGAGAAAGTTGATCGGTAACGGATCCCATTTGAGACACAATCCGCTCCATTGCTGCCTCTGTCTCTTCTAATCGTTTTCTCAGCATATCAATTTCTACATCTCCTATTAGTTGGATGGTAGTAGTAGATAGTAAGATATAAAAGAAAATAGTGTAAAACTCGAATCATTCACTGTGCAAATTTTAATGGCTGAAAAAGAATATTGAAAAGTTCGTAAATTGTAACCGTGCTTTTACTCAAAGTATAAATATTTCATGTAAAATAAATGAAAATTTTACTACAATACTATAAAAAAATCTAAGCTACAGTTGTTTGATTAAAAGTGCGTTTTTTGTCTGCAACGAAAAGTACTTGTGTTAGTTATTCTCAATATTTACGAAGAATTAAGCTAGCTGAATAATTGTTAAATTAATGGACTATTTTCTACTAAATTTGCATTAAAATAGAAAGAGAAAGGTAAGAGTGAAGATTCCTTTCTGCAGGTGAATGCTTGTACTCATAATATATTTATAGATAACAGGTCATACTTGTGGTTCTTAAAATTATCAAAAATTTTGTAGTTGATTTTGAAAAATTGGGTTTCTTGTTCTTAACCAAAATAACTAAAAAATGTGAAAAAATTGTACAAAAATAAAAGAACAAAATTACAAAATAACCAAAATTGAGGGTTGATAAGCAATAGTGCTTGGATGAAGAAGCTACTAAATACTGAATTCATTATGTATGAATGAGACTATGTAAACTAACTACTAGAAATGATTAATTAGCAGTTTTCCTAGTTTACTTACTAGCATCCCGTTCCCGATGTCCTTTATGTTTTATATTTTTGTGGTGGTAGTTAATTTTGCGTTTTGCAGGGATCACACGAGAGAGTAGAAAAGGGATTGAAAGCGTGTGTGTGACAGACAGCGAGAGACAGATAGACAGAGAAAGATAAAGAGAAAAAGAGAGAAAAACCTTTGGTTAGTCACACACGGAAGACATTAGAGAAAGAGACTGAAAATAGTTCTGACCAGATTCTTTATTAGCATCGTGACCATCATCTTTTTGTTCTACTTGTTGTGGCTGTGAAAGTACTTCCGGTTTGCTAGAAATAATTGGAAAAGAAGGTGGCGTAGTGACTGACGACGCCGCCGGCGTGGGCGGTGGTGGCGGAGGACTGCATGGAACGTTGCTGCTTTCGTCTGTGATTATTTCCGGAGAAGATAAAATTTGATCAGTTGTTGTAGAGGGTTCCTTAGTAGTGACTTGTTCAGTAGTAGGGTCATGTATTGCTGACGAGGCTTGTGTCGCCTGTTTTTCAGCAGTCACCTCAACGCAAGTAGTAGGAGTAGTAGCTGAAGAAGCTTGATCGGAAGCAGCAGCAGAAAGCGACACGCCAGCATTCACTATAATCGGACTCTCTATTTTGTCACTCTGATGGAGTTGCGCCTTCTCCACTGGAGAAGTAGGAGGAGTTGACTTGCTTGAAATTGTGGTGGTAGTGGTGATGTTGGCAGAAGGGAGAGGGAATATTTCTGGAGAGTTTTCATCTAATAGCTCTACTG
>JAQIXX010003931.1:0-17807 GCA_034700605.1 Willowsia nigromaculata
CAATGACTAGAAACAACTAATTGCATATTGTTTGAATCAACGTAGTAATGCATTTCCTGTCGTTATTAACATGGAGCTTTAAAGTTTATTTTTAAATAGAAGCTTTTGTGCTTAGGATTTTGCTTGGATATAGTATGATTAAACGGTTAGGTACTTTTACATCTATATGATCTAGATTCGCACGTCACTCATTACTACATATATGGGAGTGTGATTAAAACTAAAAAGAACTTTAGCTATTCCAGAAAGTCAAATTGCACTAAATTGTAACTGGGATTGGTTAGATATTACGGTGCGAGTCACCTAGTGACACATGTTGCGTCAGTATCTCTCTATCTTTATTTGTAAGTTCTCTTTCACCTCTGCATTTTTTGCGATCAAAGTTTTTATTCATGTTAGGTCACTAAAACAATGAATTTGAGTGTTTAGCTAAAAGTCAGTGCTTTAAAACTGAAACCATTGAGTTTGATTTACATGCTTTAAATCAAGAGACCATTAAACTTTTATGACTTAGCTTTTTTATAATCTGGAGACATGCGTACCCAAAGCATTTTAATGTGTTATTTCTTCATAAGCCTATCTTCTAGACACATGCTGAACTGAACATTGTTTTGTGCCGTCATGAGAATCTTACTCGAATTAAATGTCTTTCGGAAGATTGCATTCCTAATTATGCAGCTTATAATTTTAGTGCATTTGGGTAGTACCCGTAACAAAGCTCATATTTTGGAATAAAACTGAAAACCGGTTGTATGGAAATGAATTAAAAATTATAACAGAAATGCACTCGTGCATACATAAAACTTGTTATAGAATATTAGAAAACATCCGGATTATATAATACATCTCCGAATTCTCATGCAATTAAAAAGTTCGACGATTTTTTCTATGCAATTTGCGGCGTCTCCTTACATAATAGATTTTAATGATTGTGTGCACGTAACATGAAGTTATTACTGTTGGTAGGACTGTGAGTAAGTACCACTTTACTTTGGTTATCTTGATTGCATGCCTCCAAATAAAAAATATTTATCACATAGAACAAATAATATGGTGTATGGCGTGATTTTTGTTGAATCCAATAATGATACATATTGATCATTAATAACTTGAACTTAAAGTATAACAATTTGTTATTATTTTATTTTTGAAAAGTTTAATACACAATTAAGCTTGGTGATACGGTTCTCAACTTCCAGAATTAAAGTTTTATTGATTGTGTTACTAGACAGCATAATATGTGCTTCCTTCACTTCACACTGCGTTGACTTGTAAAGTTTTTGAAGTATTTTGAAAAACTCGTAGTCCAACTTATTCCAAACTCTGTAAATACAAAATAAGTGAGAGAGAATCCAAATGCAAAATATTAAATTGCATGGAATTTTTAATGAGCATGCAATGACCTTGCAAAACTATTCAAGACTTTTAGCTAAAAAAACTCTGGGCTACCCAGATTTGTCATTTTGAAAAAATCATTAGCCTTATACACGATGAATGCATGATTGAATTGGAAGTCTTTTGTAATTTCAGGTAGATAAGGTGCATTATCTGTTCAAAGAAAACGGTTATTACACCCAAGGTCATACAGCCTGAGAAAGCGAACAATATGCAGCAAAATATCAATATTTTAATGAATATAACTTATGTAATAAAAAACAGAAATAAACTATGAAGTTCCAAACGCCATAGCACTGTATGCTGCAATGTAAAAGTGAATGAGAATACATGAGGATCAATTTTAATTTGTGAATGGTTGAGTTAGTTATGTATGCAAAAAATTTTATAAATTAAGATTCATCAAATATTTCCTATATGTATGTGTGTATTTTCTTTTCGTTTAATCCAGAACTCATTTAAATTTCAACGAAATCAAATCATTACACGTATCCCGAGTGTATTTATCTCCGAATGAATGTTCGAACATATCTCCCATGAATGAAAATAAAATCATTTTCATGCATAAATTATTCAAAATTTGGATTAATTAGTACTGCAGTTTGCCTCTTGAACTCATCGCCAAGATAGATGCTAACCGCAGATATTTGTCTCTGCGCCACAACCAAGTGAAATATATGATTACTTAAACTTTTTAGTCCTTAACCCTGAGCATTAATAATTTTTCAGGTTGAGTATGCAAATTTTTCTTCTCAACATGAAACGAAACCATAATTAGACTTGTCAACACACAAAGACAAATCAATTTTAGTGAAGAAATTTCATTAAAAACAAATTTATTTCTTGCCAAATCTAAACAGTATGGCTAGTCATTTCATGTTATAGTTAGAAACTTTGATTTATATTTTTAATTCTAAAATATTAAAACTTTCCACAAATGTTTCAATATTTTTCATAAAAGTTTACAATTGGTATTTCAAATATCTGATCTTAAAAAATGTGTGAATTTTACATGTATTATCCGGACAGTTCCTCCATCTCCTTTGCAGCTTCAGGGAATTTCTGCTTCCAGTTAGCCTTGGCGTATGGGGACATTTTAGCAATCTAGTGTTCCATTGCTGCTTTTCTCTGTGCCTTATAATTATTTTCTTGCTTGGCGTTTCTCTCGGAACATTTTGCATCCCCGTCAGCGCATTTTTCCTTGAGTATCGCATAGTTGAGTGGTGGTAGCTCAATTAACTCTTGGATTGGTTGGAGCATCTCTTCTTCTTCGTCTTCTTCTGGAGCTGGAAAAGCGATGGTGAGGCCAACTAGAAGAAGTGTCAGGCACACCACAAGTTTAAAATCCATATTGGAGAGGATTTATTTAAAGTTTAAATTCTTATAGAAACGTTGTTGCTGTAAAGATGATGATTAGAGCAATGATAAAAGTTAAATTATAAATTCTCTTTATATACAATTTACAAATTTGCTTAAACTTTTATGTCTATTAATTTAGATTACATGAGTCCCACTTTTTGTTTATCTTCCTTCCCGCATTGCAGGTTATACGTACAATATACTGGGATGGTACTACTGGGCACTGGCACTGAGTAGAAACAACTAATTGCATATTATTTGAAGCTACGGGATAATGAATTTCCTGTCAGTATGAAGATGCAGCTTTAAACTATTTTATATGGAATTTTGCTGGGGTCTAGTCACCTTACATGGTTAGGTACTTTTTACATGAGCACTTTCCTGATTGCTGTAGGTGGAAATGCGGTTGAAAACAAAAAAAAGAAACTTTGCCTATCTAGAAACTGGAAATGCACTAAAAATTAATTAGGATTCAGCAGAGATTGCGGTGCTGGTTACCTAGTGGCTAAGTGATGATGCATTTCCTGTCGTTATTAACATGAAGCTTCCAACTTTATTTTTTAATCGAAACTTTTTTGTTTCAGACTTCGATTTGATCCCGTATGATTACACGTTTATATAATTTTACTTATGTAGTTTTGATCTAGATGTGTATTTCACTGATTGCAAAAAAAGGAATGAGATTAAAAGCAAAAAACGAAACTTTACCATTCTAGAAATTGGAAATGGACTAAAGTTTAATTAAGTTTGAGTAGAGACTATGGTGCCGGTCTGCTCGTGGCACATGCTAGGTTATTATCTCTTATCTCTATCTTCGTGTGTAAATTCTCTTTGACCTCTCAAGTTTTTGCAGTTTCTACTCATGTTAGGTTACTAGAACAATGCATTAGTGTCTTAGCTACAAGTCAATGTTTTTAAACCCAAACCATTGCGTATGTATTTTTATACACCTCCACTTTAATACGTAAGATGCAAATGCTTTAATTCAGGAGACCATTATACTTTTATGACTTGGTTTTTTATTATCTGGAGGCATGTGAACCCAAGACATTTTAATTTGTTGTTTCTCCTTTAGGCTGTCTTCTAGACAAACGTAAATCTAAACGTTCCTTTGTGACCTCATCATAAAAACTTACTAGATTTTTTTTTGTAATTTTGCATTCTTAATTAGGTAACCTATAATTTTAGTGCATTTGGGTAGTTCCAGCAACAAAACTGGTTTGGAATGAAAATGAAAGTTGGTTATATGGAAATGCTTTAAAAATATATAAGAGGAATGCACTCGTGCGCACCGATACGTGTTATAGAATATTAGGACACATGCTGGTTCTTCAGGTTACATAATATAACTCGGGTTTCTCATACGACTAAAAAGTTTGACGCAATCTCCCCCCTAGATGTATAAATTCCTGCGTCTCGTTACATAATATTTTATAATGATAAGCACAATCACATGGTTCTAGAAATCCAGAAATTAAGTCTTTTTTGTTTGTTTCATTAGATAGCATTCATTCCTCATTTTACTCTCTTAACGTGTAAACGTTTTGAAATATTCGCAGTCCAATTTATTCTAAATTACATAGATCAAAAATACAAAGTAAAATTAATAGACATTAGAAGGAATATTATAATCTCACTTCAACAAAAAAATATCCGCTGGGGCTGCAGGCTAGGAAAGGAGCCTATCATGTTATAATGCGTCACATCTCGCGACTTAAAATTGATTCAAATTTATTTTTTACTTGCTTATTGATATCTACAAAAACACAAACTAGATACACGGTTATCAATAATCAGTCAATATCTTCTTATCCATCTACAGTGCTCAAAATTTTCCTGCGGTCATGTACACGTTTTGCAAATTATGTCAATTTAGCAAATTCTATTGTCTAAAATTCCAGAGTCAACAAGATCCTCACCAATTTTTTAAACCTTCTAATTCATGTTCGAATGGAAACCTAACGCAAGATACTAAAACGCAACAAGCACTTTCCAACAAAAGAGTATGCATCTTATACATATATTTATCTTTCTTTTCCAGTGGAAATGTGTGTGAAAAAGGTTAGCAGGTATTTCATACAAATTCATGTATTCATAAAAAAAAGTCCTTCCGTTCACATATACCTTAAGTGATTGTGACTATAGTAACGGCCATCAGTGATTCCTGTAACTCCTTCTGATTTTTCTAAAAACGTATTGAAAGGAAAGACGCCATGAGCAAGCTCATTGTTGGAATACCAAATAAATGAAATTTTATGGGTGTTACCTGTTTTTCAACTAAAAATTAAACCACCAATTTCGTACCAGTAAGCAGGATGTAAGAATTAAGAATTATACGGAAAATACGCTCTTTTTTTGTATTGTCAGAAGCAAACACACTTATGAATATTTGTCAAAAATAAAATCGCTACGGTAGTTATACAATGGAAGGACAATAGTTTTGAAAAGTGAAGATATTATGTTGATGGATATTATATACTGTCCAAAACCATTATGATAATATTTGTGTGACGTCAATCAGTTATGACATACTTTTAAAATAAAAAATGCTTTTCTCATAAATTGCCTAATTTCTTAATACAACATTTTGTCAAACTTTATGTAAAACCACTCATCAAAAATGCCTTCATTAACTATGAATAAAGGAATTCCAAGCAAAATTTAAAAATGTTAGAAAATAATGTTCAAATTTTATGAAACTTTTACTATACTCCGATTAAGATTTTTTTTTAAACTATGTAGTTTCAAAACAAAGTTTTGTTTCATTGCATTGAAATAATGCAAGTCAGAACCGCAAAAAAATATTTAAAAAATACCTATTTCGCTCGAGATCCCTCAATATGGTAGTTATGCAGCATAAGAATAAAGTAAAGTCATGGCAACAGTAAAACTCAAAATTGACAACATATTACGACAGGGATTTTCAAGCAAATGGAAGCTTTCATAACTTCATATAACTATGGCTTTCATGTTTTGTCTCCCTTGAGGAAATTATATTTAAGTTTTTTATTTGCCAACGCCTAGTTCAGTCAAACAGACAAGATTGCGCTATCTCAGACGTTATATATTTGGTTTGTAATTGTTAAGTTTGTGTTAAAAACATTACAAAAACAAACAAACTTTTTAGCACAAATAAATAGCGTATTAGAATAAAAAACAAAGTACTGAGCAATCTAAGTACAGAACTTTTTGGCAAGAAATTTATATTGTCTAACTTAATTAAGGCAGTGCAGATACATTAAGTATCGTAGTAATGGCTTCAAAAACCCAGAAAAGTGCTATTCGACTATTTGAAAATATCTGGAAGTGTGTTCTGTCCCCATTAGAAGTTGAATGGGACACTGATATCGAATTCGTCCACGTAAAGAAAAACTTGACCAGAAGGATTTGTTTTTCTGTAACATATTTGCTTAACGTGGCTTTGGCGATTGTGTGCGCATATGACGTGTTGAGTTTCTTAACATTCAAAAGAAATCGCCCTGGCATGGACCATTCAATTGCATGTTTGCTAACAATTGCTGGACTTGGATTGCTGGTTTCTGCTATTATTGTATGTGTCGCTTTCAGAAATCGAGATGCTCTAGTCGGAATGAACAATTTGTTAAAACTGAAAACTCAAATATTTTCAGGTAATAAAATTACTCAATAGCTAACTTAATATTTAAAAATATAACAGAACAACCATCTATTTTTTTTAGATTTTAGCCAGCATGACCAGTTGAATCTTATCGACATTATTTTTTGTGCTGATGCCCCATTTACATTTGCCACACCACTCGTCATATATTTTTCTAGTTTAGCTTTTAATTTTGACCCATTTTATTTCTTATTGGAAGATATTTCAACTGTACCTGAATACCGATCAAATCAAGAAGTAATTCGAAATTTTCTCATTCGAGCTTTTACTCTTATTGGAGGATTTGAAACAGGTCGTATCATTGGATTCGCAGGAATTTGGGCCTGCTGGGTATGGATGCGTTCAGAAAATGTATGACGATTTTTCAAAAAAATCAACGTATCCCCATAGATAGCAGGTTGCATTATTACAATATGCTGCTAATATCGTATTTCCCCTGTAGAATGGCTTTTCTTGAGGCAATATCTTTTTGTGTATCACTTGGCTTTTGGTGTGTAGTTTTTACGGCTGTGGTGATGTTAAAATGTTATCATTTCGTAAACATTTACATATACTCTCTGGCAGTTAGTCTTTTTATATTACTGTCTATTTCACTGTATATTATGCTAGTTACTATGTCCAAACTCAATGAACTTTGCACAACAGTACTACAGCAAATTAGTAGGGAGGCGAAAGCAAACTGGAAAAGTAAGACTATGAAATCTTCGGAAGCTAAGTATTTATATATGAAAGTGAAAGCTACTAGAGGGATAAATATTGTGTACTATCCGTTCATGGAAATTAACAGGAGGTTTATGTTTGACGTTTTAAATAACACAGTTGGACGTCTTGTGGATTTTCTCCTTTTGTTTGATAACTGGAATTAAATGGAAGGTCTGTAATAAGTTTCCACTGCATTTTAAAGATTTTCTGTCAACCTTACTCGTGCTACAGTGTTAGTAAATAATTCTCCTATGGTTTTTATGTAATAAAATTACTCAATTAAAACGCATATAATGTAGTAACTTAAGTTTTACTCCATAAACTTTTGTCAATACATTTTGAATACTTACATTGTGAAATTCAATTAAATAAGATTATAAAATGCGTAATAATTTCAAAACTAAAATCTCTTAAATTTAATGATAATTTAATACACAATAAATCAATTTTTCTCAGGGGTTCTTATGTTCCTCTCAGCAAATCAAAAATATTATTTTGTGTTGATATCATTATCTTTGTACAAAAGCTCCTTCCACATCTCCTTCCACATTCGAGAGTTTCCTGGATTTTGAGGTTTGACTGCAGGTGGACCAACATATAAACCATTTAATTTCGGCTTTGTGATGTAATCAAAAAGTTCCATGTCTGCAAAAAATTAGTATCAGTAATAGATTTCATACACTAACACTCATTTAAAGTAGTTACTACTATATTACTTACGAGCAGTTTTGCCACTTCTTTTGCACAATTCTTCGTGAGGCCAACATCCGGTTCTTGTTGCCAAAATCATATTCAAGTTGCTTATTTCCTGCATGCGTTGAAGTAAATCCAGAGCTGATCCTATTCAGTTGAAAGATTCAAAATGGGTTTAAAGTACAGCCAAAAAGTGACCCGAGCACAATTTGACAAATACTAAATCAAATATTATTCGTATAAAAAATTTACCGAAATACTGATTTCCAGACTCATCAGTACTTTGTAGTCGTGGAGCTACAAGGGGAAATGTAGTGGAAAACATTCCAACCAGTAAAGAAATAATGCAAATTGCTTGCATCCTTGCAATTACAATTTTCACTTGAGTACAGTGGAAGTGGAAGTGTAAAATGAACAAGTGTGGCAAGCTTCGTTCGCGACCTATGGAACTGAAGTGACTTCAAATTTCAAACTTGAAATGCTTTTATACCTTGCACATTCAAGCTAAAATAAAACAGATGTTGCTCTACACATTGTAAATAATATGATGCACGCATACATACTTTGGCAAAAGTTATTAATTAACAAAGTAAAAAGTTTGGTCCACAGTCTTTTTTCTAATCCCCGTATTTTTTAATCAAATTGAATATTCGGTTTCATAATATTTTACCAGAGGCAAAAAAATCCATTCAGTTTATTGAAAAAGTATTAATCATAATGTGTGAATATATGGTTCACTAAAATGGTTCAAAAAATACATTTAGCTTGTCTAGGTTGTTATGTTCAATCGCTGCCATAATATATAATATGGTTTACGGAAGTGAAAGTCAAAATATTTACTGACACGAGTAGTACTGCTTTTGTTTTTATCATTTCTTTTACTCAAATTTTGCGCATTAAGTCTGCATTTAAATACATTCGTGAAGTAAATGCAAAACATTCAAATACATTCAAAAATTAATCACTTTACACAAACTCAGGTTTTAATACTCCTGTTGACAAGATGTTTGGATTTGAATAGTAGAAGGCATAAATCATTCTCTGTATTTAAACAAAACACACATGACAGTTTAAAGTCTCCCGTTTTTCTTTTTGCCTCATTTTTCTTGCCATCTATAAATAATTGTACATTTTTACAGGCTAGCACCTATGAAGAGCAGAACAGGTCGTTTATATCATGCATGTATTACCAGAGTGATACTTTATCTGGCAATCATTATCATAAATTGCGGAAAACTAGCAATTTTCATTTAGTTAAACTAATGTGGAATACTTTGCGTTTACTTGGTCTCATGACAAAAGAAGCATTTTTAAATTGTAAACAGATTCATGTTTGTGAAAGCATGTGTTGTGTTAAGTTTACTTCAGCATTTTCCTATCTACTAACCTTACTACGTCTACATATATTCGGAAATCTATTGCTAATAATGAGTATTACACAAGTTTCAATTTGATAATGTTGTAGTTTCATTCTTGCACGTGCTATCATCACCCACACACTTTATCCTGCCCGAGAAAAATTTCCTCTTGTTCTATCTCATGGTATAACCAACTATAAATGCATGGACATGGATGAGTTTTTAAGGTGGTTCACAGAGTTAGGTATGTCTGGGTTTATATTCTAACACATATAACCAGTTGATTATCAGGAAAACATCCATAGCTGGACGAGACAACAGTTTTTGTAACCATGAGAGCTCACTTACTTATTTCTAATTACGTTTGCATGTGTAGTTTTGATTGATTAACTTTTTCATTTTTGTGTAGCTCATTCATTTGGAGATTTTACATTAATATCTTAGGATTAACCTAACACTTATCATAAGTGTTGACAACCCACACATTAGTAGCTTTATGGTGAGCATAAGAATAAGTACTGTTTGATCACCCAACACACTGAATATCCCAAAATATATCATACTTACATCATCATTTACAAACAAGAGGCAAAATTCGTGTTTCTCCGTCTACAAAAAATATATATACCGTGTTTGTTTCTCTAATCACAAGTTAAAGATTAAAATCGACTAATTATCAGTAAAAACTTAAAGCTTTTTTTATCCTCAGATTTATCATGCAATATCTCGTGTTATATTTACTAGCCTTGACGATGACCGTTTTTAAAGCATCCGTTGATGGCTTTAATTTGATCAAATTTCCAACACAACTCAGCAAAAGTTGCTTGATAAACTTTGTGGTGTCTACTAAGCCCTTACAAGTAAAACCACTGCAAAGCTATCTCTTTGAATACAACCAGAACACAAATGAACGTGATATCTTGCATGTCTACACCATACACGAAAGCGCAAAATTATCGTTTGAAGTCGCTGATGAGCCTGACAATTTACATCTAAACCAGGGCTATCTTCGATTATCCTCAAGGAAGTTGGGTTCCCACTGTAACATATTTGTATTATTTACGGAAACATTTTATGAGACATTTTCCTCAATCCAAAGATCGGGATATGGGACCTCTGATAACGTCTTATTTTTCATTTATGTGGACTTATCATATCCCGCGTTATCCTTATTTTCTAATATTATCTACATGAAAAATGTGCCCCCATTCCATGCCGGCCTAATTTTCTTCGACAAATCAAACAAGTATGTAGCCATTTTATGCTACTTTTGTCCCACTCCTGTACACTTTTTCCCCTCAAATACATCTTTCAACGAGATACATCAGCTACATTATTATGTTCTAAATGCGCAAGGCTACGGGAGGCACTTTAGTTTCCGACAATTTAGTCTGTTGCCAAAGTTTGTTGTGAAATCTTATCCCGAAATTCATAATTGTTTAGGTTTAATGACGAGTAGCCACTACACTTCACAAACACTTTTTAAGTTTTTAAGAGGTTGTCCGGCAATAGAACCTTTTGTTTTGTCAATAGCAAAGGGGGTTTTCAACGTATCTATCAAATTTAACATGAATGAAATTCCAAAGTGGGAAATGCTGTCATATGAGTGGTTCACCGAAGTTGCCATGTTCGAAAGCGCATGGATTCAATCAATACCTGAACAGTTTCTGCGGACTCGTAATTGGCTCTGGATGGTTGCCACAGATATTATGACAAGAGTGATTGTATGTGTGAGGAGAGAAAAGGTGACAGTGATCGATTACACGTTCATTACTTCACTTGAAATGAATTCGTGGATAACTTTACTCCTAATTGTACTATTATTAGCGTTCATATACAAAAATATATGGAAGGGCCTAGATATTATTTGGCTTTTATTTGGAATCTCATGTGCTTACACACATAAAAGAGCCATATTTGTAGTATCGCTTCCCTTTTTAATAGTTAGCATATCATATCAGGGATTTCTTTCGTCAGAGTCCTTAAAATTTTCAAGGTTTCCTAACTTGCAGGACCTTCTAGACGACGGTTACAAGGTGAATATGGAGGCATATAGGTTTACAGATTCGTATTTATACCTTATTCCAGATTTTATGTTTGAGCCAATTCGTAAGAAATTCGGTGTGTCTAATTGGCTAGATGTCGTAGATACTTCAGCTATTAATAAGTTTATAAATGTTAGCTATGTAAAATATTTTGAAGTTGTCACGGAAAGGAAAATAGTCTATCCTGCATACTCTCACAGCTTGTTGGGGGAATCGCTCTATTATCTGATAGAAAACAATGTTCATATGATTGAAAATCGGTTTTATTGTGTAGGACACAATGCAAAAGATGTAGTTCCAATTCAGCTCGGGATAAGCGTCAGAGTGCATGGGTACATGAATAAACTGATCGAAGAAAAAATTCGGTCTGGTTTCATAGAAAGTGGTATTAATGTAAAATTGCTTCGCTTGAAAAGAGTTGCAATGCATATAAATTTTGAAAGAGATGTAGAGATAATATCTGTAAATAATATTAAGCCACCCACAGCCCTTGATATTTGGTCACCTGTAGGGGTAAGTTGCATATTATTATATGGTTTGGGCGCGTTGCTTTTATTAGTAATTGCATTAAAACGATATGTACCAAAAATGGTTTGCATTCTCTCGAGTTGGTTTACATTATTGCAAAAATTCTACCGGAAACTTGTAGAGCGCCCGGTCTGAGCTAAAAAAAGTATTGCTGCTCCTTCAAAATAATCTAAAATATGAAATCGATGTTAGTTTTATGAGTATATGAATTTTGTTTATTGTTTTAGAAAAAAATATTGTAACACTTTTTCCTTAATTATTTGAATATTTAAAGTAAAGGTATGATTTGTGCTTGATTAGCCTTTTTGCAATGCAATATTGTTTTAATTTTTATTAATTACACATATATCAAGTTATATGTACTTATTATACTAGTTATAATTTCAATTATAAGCTATAAATAAGTCAATAAATCTCAAAACCGAATGATTCAAAAAGCATATTGAATAAACATGCATAGTAAATCATTTGGTCTGAATCAAAGTATGCATGATTCGAAAGGATTTGAATCAAATGACCAAGCACAGGGAAATACAGATTTACTGCTTGAAAGAGAAGCTGAAAACAAATTGTATAGTCAACATTAATATGTATGATTACAGCAACGTATGTTAATCACGTATAAAAAGATTCAATCACTTGATCATGTTTTAAAGGCTTTGTTTTGTAAAGTAACACCACTTTTCAAGGAAATTAAACCATTACTCGAGTCCCAGTGATACGCCATATCTCCAAGAATGACAACAAATTCAATTTAATTAATGTTATTGTGAATTTGGATTAATTAGTAAGGCAATCTACCTTTTAATTTGTCGTCGTGATAAATGCTAACAACAGATTTTCGTCTCTGTGCCACCCCCAAATGATATCATAATAAATTTTATAGTCATTAACCCTGTGCATCAATGATTTTTCAGGTTGAATATGCAATTTTGTTCTCAAAATTAAACGAAAACATGATTAGACTTATCAATACACAGAGAGAAATAAATTGTCGTGAAGAAATTTCATTACAAACCAAATTTTTATTTTTAAGAGATAACCAATCTAAACAGTATTGTTAGTCATATAAATTTGTGATATAATTAGAACAAATTTTTTCAACAAATATTTGAATAGTTATTATTAAGGATTCAGCTTTGATATTTTAAATGTCTCATTTCAAAAATTGAGTAATTTTTTATTTTATTATCCAGACAGTTCCTCCATCTCCCTCGCAGCTTCAGGGTATTTCTTCTGCCAGTTAGCTTCGCCATATGGGGACATTCCTGCGACCCATTGTTCCAGTGCAGCCTTTCTCTGTTCCTTAAAACGATTTTCATGCTTGGCATTGCTCTCAGAACATTCTGCATCCCCAGCAAGACATTTTCGTCTGAGTATCACTGGGGGATCTGGTGGCATCGGAATTAACTCAGTCATCTGGATTGGTTGAAGTGTTTCTTCTTCTTCTTCTGGAGCTGGAAAAGCGATGGTGACGCCAACCAAGAGAAGCGACAGGCACATCACAATTTTAAAATCCATCATGAAAAGGATTCTTTTAGAGCTTTTGTGAGTAGAAGTCCTATAGAAAGGTTGTTGCTGTAAGTTGAGGATTTGAACAATGATAAAAATTAGAATTATAAATTCTCTTTTTATACCATTTACAAATTTGCTTAACCTTTTAAATCTATTAGTTTATATTACGTTATTTCCACTTTCTACAAGTTCCACTTACCATCCCGAATTTTGGATTTTACGTGTATATACTACGATGGTACTACTGGGCACCGACAATGAGTAGAAACAACTAATTGCATATTATTTAAAGCTACGTAATAATGCGTTTCCTGTCGGTATTAACATGGAGCTATTAACTTTATTTTTTTTAAATAGAAACTTTTATATTCAGGATTCTCATGGATCCAATTTGCTTACAGGGTTAGGTACTTTCACATCTAGATGCGCATCTCACTGATTGCTATGAATGGGAATGTGATTGAAAACGAAACATAAATTTTACTTTTCCAGAACCTGGAAAAGCCCTAAAATTTAATTAGGATCGAGTAGATATTACGGTGCTGGTCTCCTTGTGGCGCATACTACCTTTTTATCTCTACATTTCTATGTATAAGTTCTCTTTGACCGCTGTATTTTTTGGCATATAAAGTTTTTGTTCAATATTAGGTCATTAGAACAATGCATGAATGTCTTAGCTGCAACTCATGATAAGTGTTTTAAAACTGAAACCATTGCTTTTCGTTTTATGCACTTGCATTTAAACATGTAAGATGCAAATTGTTTCAATCTTAAATCAAAAGAACATAAAACATTTATGACTTAGGTTTTTATAAACTGGGGGCATGCGTACCCAAAACATTTTAATATATAATTTCGCTTTAGGCTGTCTTCTAGACATATACACAAATAAAGCTGAAGATTCTACTGTGCACTAATTGAAAAAGATCTCACCAGAATTTAATGTCTTTCGGAAGCATTCTTGCATTCCTCATTAGGTAACCTATATAGTGCATTTGTGTAGTACCAGTAACAAAACTCATGTTTTGGAATGAAAATGAAAACTGGTTTTATAGAAATGCTTTAAACATATATATGTAGGAGGAATGCACTCGTGCATACTGAAACTTGTCATGGAATATTAAAAGACGTTCAGATCTTCAGGTTGCATAATATAATCTGGAGTTTTTCTACAATTATAAAGTTGATGCATTTGTTTCGGTGCTGCGTCTCGTTGCACAATATACTATAAAGATTGTGTCCGCGTAGTATGAAGTTATAGCTGTGGGCTAGACTGGGAATGAATACATATCACTTTACTTATCTTGATTGCACGCATCCAAATCAAAAGTATATCGCAATGAACAAACATGGCATTTACGTGATTTTTTTGTTTTCAACAATGATGAATATTGATCATGAATTACTGGAACTTATAGAAAAAATTATCATTATTTTATTTTTGAAAGCTTTGATACACAGGTAAGAATGGTGATAAGCTTCTCGACTTCCAGATAGTAAATGTTTATTGATTATGTTGCTATTATGGTTTTTAGTACTTGGTGCTGAGTGTGTTGTTGTTTTAGTGTCGGGAACGTATAAATGATTACAAGAAAAAATCATCGTACTACGCAATATATATGATTCATTCATTTTACTTTGTTAACGTTTAAAAGTTTTGAAATGCTCGCAGTACAGCTTATTACAAAATTAGAAACAAAGTATAAAGGAGCATTATATATCATTATGTAGGTGAATCGCTTCAAAATTACTTGTTCTCTCTTGTCAGCATATACTCACTTTGAAAATACAATAAATTACTGGTTATTCTCCTATCTTTAATCAGTGTCTCATATCTTCTAGCACAATCTATCACAAGTTGCGTCATTAAGCATATAAGAAGAATACATAGACAGGAAATGGTGGGATCTCAATTGGAAGTTTATTTTAGGCACAAAATGTTCCAATATTACCATCCACAAAAACGGCAAAACCTCATACTTTTTAATACCAACTGAAATGATGAAAATCATTTGAGAAAAGATGAGTCGTTTTCACAGCTTAGGCTCGGAATCTGAAGTATCACTGCGAAGCATTTTAGCCAAGACTCCAGCCAGTATCCCAACATGACTGTAGACTGGAGAAACGCTATGCTTCTACTACACAAATTGAACTTGCTGATACCTAAGTAAAAGAGGACCAAGATATATATACCACAAAATCGTATGTATGTGTATGCATGGACATCTCTAGCTTTGGATTGATTTTTTGTGTGGTTGGTAGAAATGGTTTTATCAGCAATAAATACATGACACAGCAAGATTCAAATACAAACATGTAAGTTCAATTCCTTAAACATTGGTATCTAAAGGTGAAAGTTTTCCGTTAATATTGAAATACATTCGTATGTAACGTACATTATGTAGGTATTTACAAAGCACAAAGATTAACATAATGAGGGAGCTTACTATGAATATTATAGCATGCAGCAACAAGCTAACTTCTTTAGCTATTTTATGGACACAATTTCGTCTCCAAATGTCAGTAATCACTGTAGGCTAAAAACTCTTGACAAAGCTTACTTGTACGATTGTTGAATAGTTTATACTGGTTAGACATGAAGCATTTTATAGCATTTGGATTGACATCACTAAAAACTCAGTATGAACTTCTTGTCAACCATTTCAAATACAAAATGTTGAGTGTCACTGTTAGCAAATTAATTGAAACTATTTATGATAACTGATAATAAAATTGTGCCATGTACTTAAACCTTAAAGATCATCAAGTATCATTTCAAAACATTAAATTTGTAAAATAAATAATGTTTGTTGCAGAAATAAGTTTATTGTTCACTTTGAATACCAAAATGTTAATTTCTGCATTTTTTCATGTCAAAATATAAAGTCGATAATTAATATAAAATCTGTGAATGTTCTTTAAAAACATACTTACATACCTGGATTCTTTAAGACTTTCTACCTACTCCATTGTGTGTTGGGTTTTAGTCTTTGCTTATTTCCTGGCTTACATATTTTACTTTCGATCAATGCCCCTTTGAGTTTTTTTATACAAAACCTTTAAACTTTTAGCCTCAATACACTGAAATTAGTTGTAATATTTTCAAGATAAATTAAACCAGCAGAATTGACCAAATAGTTACAATTAATACGTGGGTAGGGCCAAGTGTATTTAAGTTACCGAAGAAATTTTTTCCCCTTGCATAGCATCGCACACTAATTAATTCATAATATAACACTTGAGCACTTGACTAACCGTTATTTCCACGTAATATTCGATAAAATCAAATATCCCACGTGTTTTAAGTAGAGTGTGCTGAACTACCACACTTGTACCGACTTTAGTATGCATAAGTCAAATATTATGTCAGTGTGTCTTAAGAATTGTGTATAGGCGAAAGTTTTTAAAAATTTAAGAGGCTGTAATATTGCAAACTGCTTCAGTGATCAATTTCTGACATTTGATGCCAAAGTTGTCAAAAAGTGGCAAAGAAGGATAAACAAAACAATTTTTTCTTTTATAATTAATATGTTTACACACACAAAACTGTTTGTTGACAAGTTTTGTTATTCGAACAAGCAAAATAATAAGATTTTCAACTCTTTTTTAATTGGGTCATAATGTGAGCATGAACCCCTAAACCTGGATATCTTAAAGTAAGTTGGCTTTTTGTGTTCTATGGAAATAATACTACTCATATGGAGATTTCCACAGTATATTTCCTTCAATTATTTAATGTTATTTAAGCTCAGCGTTATTTTAAATTTTTGATAGCATAAAGTGAAATTATCCTGTCACTACTTTCACATTACTATTCAATAAGAAATATCCACCATAGGCATAATTATGATTAGTTTATAATGACTAGCGCTTTGGACTCGAATCCATTATTTTCAAGCCACTGAAATAATTAATAAACCAAACTTTATTGGTGGCTGTTTATGTAGAATTTTTTGGTTCAAAATACTCGCGTCAATCGATATTATATATTATGGTTCCATGTGTCTAATGCTAATGTTCACTCTTAACCTTCATTCTTATAAAAGTAGCCCAACGAGCATGTTTACATTCTGGTGCTTATTTCAGCCTAATGTAAGGTTTTGATGGAAATTTTGATAGAGTTTAGCAATAGACAACTCGTTTACGATCAAAACTTTATTTGTTCCAATTGAGATTTTGAAAGTGTGTAAAATTATTCGCATTTTGCTTTTTAAGAGAAATCGTTGGCTTTTAACAGTTCTACTTACGGTTACAGTTCAACAGTGCTAATCATGCTGTCAGACGAAATGTTTCAAAAGTTTAATTTCTACTATACATTTTATTATAATCTTGGTTACTCCCCGTTTATGTGGAATAAAAAGAAGAGAGAATTCCTCAAAATTGACAAAACTAGCAGGCAATTCAAACTTTGGATTTTCCACAATGTAGTTTTATTTCTCAAAGATATATTCCTACTAGCCCAAGTGTACACTTTTTGTTGGATTAACAACGATTTATCTAAACTAGTCTTTGAAAATCTGTTTCTAATCACTGATTCATGTGCGTCAATAACAAACTACTTGTTTTGGAAATACC
>JAQIXX010003932.1:0-17805 GCA_034700605.1 Willowsia nigromaculata
ATTTTCATGTGTCTGATGTTTATTTCTTACGCTATTTCATTTGTCTGATGTATTTCCCTTAGCCGATTTCAAGTGTCTGAAAATGATTCTTACGAGACGATATGTTATGTATTACAGCTGTTTTCAGTCATATAATAGATCACTTGCCCAACTCCAGAAAATAATGTCACGTACAAAATGGAACTGAAAAGCTTTGGGGCTTCTGGAAATTATTTAAACTTGTATTGATACTTTCTACAATAAAGCACTGCTTGGAATGTGGCTTGAAAAAAAACAGGCAGTGTTCAGTTAGCGTCTGTTTTGGTTGGAGCCACTGAATCGACTTCACTTTAAATATAATTCAATTCAACATGCAAAAAATTGCTGCTTAACCTGCTTTAAAATTAAAGCATTAATGAAATTAATAAATTAATAAAATTAATGAAATTTTTCATTATTCAAAAGCATGACAAACCTATTTTGTAAGCCTTATGATTTATGCAAAACCTCTGACGATTAGTTGCATGAAATTTGAGACTATATAAATGAATTTTTCTACAACAACATGCATCACATGAAGATTTTGTCATCCGCACAAAAATATTTGCATCTGTTATGCTCATCAACAAAGGTTTAGAAAATGTATTTTATTTGCATCTAATCGAAGCCACGTTGTCACCAAGCAAAAACATTGAATTTCTGAACACTTTCTCAAATTTATGCTAACGCTATAAACGCTTTTCGGATGCATCCTTATTACAATATGTGATCACAGGTCCCAAAACAACGTTGAACGTGTGTGCTTAAGATCCATTAAGTAGTAATAAATCAATCAATACTGAGCCACCGAAATCATCATCAATACAACCACACAATTCTCGGCCAACATTACAAATCACGTTAACAAACGAGAAAATAAAAGGCAACATTTTAAAATCATTGGATTATAGTGATTTCTCAATCAAACGAAAAAAACTCATTGACCACAATGCAAGGTCATAGTCATTGCTGGTTTGGTTTAATAACCTCACAGAAATGACACAGTTAGAGACTGTGAGCCTGGTTTCATCCGCAATTTCAATCATCTGACAAACTTTTGAGAACGTAACATCCAATTTTTCGTTAACAATCATGTATCATCTAAACGCCGTAAAAAATTCGAGCCTGTAGTTCTCATCAACAGGTCAACACGTTTAGGAAATAATACAGTTTAAATCAATCTTATAGAAAGTATGTAGTCTTTAAGCAAATGACATATTTCTTAATATTTCCCCGGTCCATTAATGAAATTGCTTAATTTCTGCAGTGCTTGTTTAAAGCATTCTGATTGCAACATGTGTGCAAAGGTCACAATAACAACCTTCACACGTGTGCAAATGGGGCATCCATAATATAGTTAAAGGGTAATAAATCAATCATTGCATGGGAGCCATGAGAAATACAAGTACACGAACGCACAAACCTCTGCTTATGGGTAATTTAACAGACTAAACGAATGATTGGTGGAATTTTTTAATCATTGCATTACAGTAATTACTCAATCATACGAATAAAACTCTTGAACGCATCGTAAGTTCATATTCATCAGTTTTCAAGATGATTACTTCGAATACTACGCATGACCATACAACCAAGAAGTTTTCAACAGTCAATTCTGAATGTTGACTCTTATTCATAGTGCTAAAATATAAACATACGAACAGACACTACAAATTTTGATAACGGTCAAGTCACCAGAAGCTTATATCCAAAATGGATACTGTAACTGTTTCCAAGAAGAAGAATTTGCACCCACTGTTCATTGACCTCGTAAGTAAATCTACCCTTACTCGTGTTATTATGACCTGGATATTATACAAGCTTAAAAAATTCCGTCACCTTTAAATTCGTGGTTTCACACCTCTTTTTTACCGTTTATTGGCACTGGTCAAACAATGTGGTGACGAACCAGGAAAATAAGTGCGGCGAATACTGTATTTTTTAAAACTCATGAAAAATTTCTTAAATCGCAACATGTGAATTAATCATTGGATACAAATAGGAACAATAAAAATTAGAACAAAACATTTGGTTTAGGATTGGCAGAATGAAGGATCTGCAATTAATAAAGTATTTGTACAAACAATTTCAATTCTGAATTGACTTTTTGCGTAAAAATTATTTTTACATGATTTAAAAAAGGATTCGTTGCCTATAATTTCCGTGTTCGTAACCACACTATCAATTTTCAAACAAATGTACCAAAAACGGTAAAAAGGGTGCTGAACATGGAATTTAAAGAGTAAAAAACGGTGTATGCCATTATACACTATAACCTTTAGAATGAAAACATAATATTATAATCCCGAGAACAATCTTTAAGGTACAAAACACAATGAGTTTGTTGTTTTTTATAGATTCAGTATTTAGTTTTAATGCCTCAAATATATCAATCATGCATATTCTGAATAACTAAGTGCTGAATCCAGTTTTAATTTTCTCGAAGTGATTGTAAAAGTATTGCGTATTTGGGGCAAATAAAGGCGAAATGCAAAACCATCATATTTTATTTGGAATGAGAAGCATTGTCTTCTTGCTCTGCTTACCATGAACATTGATTAAATTTTAATTTTAAATATATATTCATAAATTTTGGTTAAAGAATACAGGGCGTTCTCCTTAAGGGTTTACATCTTAAAATCGTAATATTTCTAATTCTCTACAACTTGTTTCCAAACTATGCACATCATCTGAAAGCCCAGAAACAGTACTTTTTACGACATAAGCCAAGGTATTATAAGCAACTTTCATATTCATGTAAATAACACCGAAAATTAAACTTTGAATTTTTGGTTTTCCGAGCATTATTAGGTTCACCAAAACGTATTCTTTCAAGTATTTGATTAACAATTTAGCTTATATAGGAGCATGATTTGTGCTTTAATTGCGGTAATTAAGAGCGGAAGAAAAATTGTTAGATTTATTGTAGTTCCAAGTTCATTGGAACAGATTGTCAGCCTGGTGACCGGTGGCGATTTGGATTAAAAATTTTGAAACGAGCTACAAATTCTAAAATCTGACAATGGCAGTACAACAATGAAAAATTGCATGTAGATTAAGCTGGTTTTAAAGTTTTTCAAAAAACAACAGAGGCAAGCGCATTAAATATGCTGTAAAACTCAAAATTTCAAACCTTTTCATGGTAAACCGAAAGTAATAGGCTTGCCCATTATTCCATGCACATCATCAGTGATCACTTCATACCATAAATAGATTCAGAACATCTTACAACAATTACACTGAAGTTACTTTGATTTTAAAAGTTACCAGCCCAGTTTTATGGAGCATTTTTCCAAAAGCGTCTTGATCAGTTTTAGTGCGTTTTGGAATTTTTTTTTGAGACTTCCAATTTTTTTGAGCCTACAAAATCTACTAGTTTCAATGGAGTTAAAAGTCCAACATATGTATCCACAGTATAAAACAATGCACTTTACGATAAGATAGGCCTAAATTCAAAACATAACCGACTGTAGATTATATGATGAGATCAAAATGCATACTTTTAAATAGAACGCCCTGTATGCACACAAGCGAAGACAGCTTTATGCAAGCGAATGAAACTTTGTATTATGCCCGTGTGGTTGAATGCGGAAAAAGTATCAAGTATATGGAGTTGACATTTTTGCACGCATTTTGAATTTTGTTTGTTGGCAAAAAGCCTTGTTTACTTAAAATTGAGGGGTTGGTTTCCATTGTTTTTTATTTGATTGATTTATCCAAGCTTTACATCTGAACTTAAGCACCATTTGAAGAAAATAAAATTTTTACTCAAGTGGAAAATTTTGGCTGTATGAAACATGATGCACCTTAAATCAAAAAATCAAAACAGAACACTACACAAAAAATTTAAACGTTTATAAGTTCTTAGTACCCTAATATTTCAAAATACAACGTGTAAATTGTTAGATGTAAAAAATGTCCATTTATGTACATAATATCTATATATATCTGTATATGTAAACAATATTAGTTAAAAAATTTACTTCAATAACTGTTACCAAATTGATGTTAGGGCCAAAGATATTTTGGAACCGGTCAAACCCATCCGAATGATTTACAAATCTAGAGTTGAATGTTCACCGCATTGGTTATTATCAGCACTTCTTTAGTAACTATTTGGTGTTTATTTGAAGAATTTGTTTTAGAAATTCTAATTATCCGTTAATTAATTTTCTATCTTAGATTTTGGAACAGATATTTAGTTTCCTTTTGTTCAAAGATCTAAAATCATGTCGGCAAGTATGCAAGTTTTGGTGCGAAATTGCTTCCAAGAAGTTTCAAAATGTTGCATGTGTGGACATTGGACAAAAGAGGGGGAGAATGGATGCAATGGATTTCCTCAAACTTGTATCTCGTGAGGAGAGTACATTTACACAAATGCCCTTGGTTAACAGGTACTCGATCGATGGCACAAGCCATGCTATCCCGTTACAATTTTGGCGATTTTGTGGAAGCAGCATAAAGGCGCTGGAATTAAGTAAGGCGCAATTTATTTTTAATAATGGATATGAATTTCGCTACGCCATCTTTGAATGTTGTCAAAACCTGGAGTGGCTACAATTGTGGAGCTGCGTTTTACCGCAAAATGCGCTGCATGCAATTCCAAATCAACGTTCATTTTCGTATCCTCTGCCTCTAAATAGAAATCTCAAAGTGTTTGCTCTGTATGGGGAAAACCTATTCGACATATGTGCAACCGAGTTTTTGCAAAAATATCCAGAAATCGAGGTGTGTAGAAAAATTACTAATTACCTTTGAAGAAGTCAAAATTTTCCATGGTGTAATTATATGCTTTTTAGGACTTTAGTGTGGAGTTTTTGCGAGGGAACATCAACATTATTTTTGATTACCTTGAATCTAAGTGGTCAAATGCAGAAAAAAGGTGGCCTTTACGGAAACTCACTTTCAGTTTTAACAAGATGTCTCGCCCAGAACGACTTGTTTCCATACTTGGAAACCATAATATTTCACTGGAGGCATTACATGTTCGACATTTGACGTGTCCATTACATATTCGAGTGCTTCGAGATATCCTAGGTGCCCATGTTTCCACTTTGAAACACCTGAGAGTTTGGCTACAATGTACAATAGTGTTAAGAGATATTATTCCAGTGCAAGATGACAAATTTTTCAAATGTCTCGAGGATTTAGAGATGTTTAGAGTCACGTTTTCTTCTATCAATGATCTTAGTTTTTTCCCGAACATTAAGAAACTGGAATTTAGTGGCGCAGTTTCCTTTTTGCCTGAATTTTTAATGGATGATGCGGATAACAACTGGGAGCTGAAGGAATGTACAGAATTAAATATTAAGCCAGTAATAAACATGAGCGTTAAGGAATTGCGGATTCTCTTGAAAAAGCTACCCAATGTGGAAAAACTGATTTATGATGGTTGCAATAATGAAAAATTTTCGGTAGTTTGTGCGTGTTTGCCGAAATTGGTGCACCTAGATCTTAAATATTGCACTGTTGACGATACCGGGTTATGTGGCTGGGATGCCGAGGATACAAAACAGTTTCTCTACAACCCCGAGTGGAGACCAATATCGGTTCCTAGAGCGAATATTTCTAGTCTTACAAGTATGTGATTCTGAAACGGCAATATTTAAAAAAAATTCTCCATAGATTACTCACCATATTATCATTCGATGTTTTCTATTAAATTGCAGATTTGAAGCACTTTAGTTGGGAAGCAAAACAAAGACCAACAAGTCTTGGTCTTTGTGGCGCTATGCAGGGGTTAATGGAACTGCCCAGATTTGAAAGTTTACGTATTGTTGGTGAAAACTGTCATGTAATATATAGCACTTAACAAATTGCTTTATGAATATATTGTGCTTATATGAAGAGAGTCACGACAAAATGATCTTATTAAAATTTTCTTTTTTCAGCCAATATGGTACGACTTGTGCAGAAAGTTCCCGCATCCGAGTGACTGATTCCTGTACCTGGTCAGCACAACGCTTCCCCCACACCTTCACTGATGATCATTTACATAATTGATTCGATTTATTCAATTAATATTTTGTAAAATCAGTAGCACCTTAGTGTTTTTGAAATTAAGATTCCATCTCATTTATCAAAATTTTATTCACTTGTAGAGAAATTGAAAAAAACTGTATGGTACGTAGTTTGTAGATTTTAAAGATAATTCAATAAAAATATTTCAAGTTAAATTGCTGTTATAACAATGATATTGAAAAATATTTATAGTTGTCAGTTTTTAATTTTTATGAAATGACACAAAATATACGTTAATGTAGAAGTTCTCAATGCCCAAGGAATGATAAATAACGACAAGCTATACAAAGATTCTACACAATAGTAGCAATTTTACTGAACAAGAATTTAGACTTTGATTTTTCTAGAGACTTGATGATGATGATCAATACAATAAAAATACAGTGATGATCCAATTATGATCAACAAGGAACCAATGATCCCTTTACACAAAATTAATGGCTATTTATACCACTGTGACTTCCAGCCGAGATACTGAACAAATTTGCAACTACAAATCAAATCAAAGAACAAAATAAACTAATTGGAACTACTTGAAGAAATTTCATGAACAGAGAAGAAAAAATATTAGTTAAATATTTCCAAAACGAAACAATTTAACTCCTAGTAACATATTAAGCTAACTTGCATACCGTATTTCAAGTATTTACAGCTCGGCTACATTTTCAAATTTCGTGGACTGAAAGGAGGCTATAATAATAGGCAGGCTAAAAGTCCGAATCAAGGCCGACTATCTGCACATTTTACCCCAAATTAACAACATTACCTACATATTTTAAGACCCGTGTAGCCTAAATTACATAGATAGAAACATAATTTGATGAATACTAGTGTATTTTGATTGTATAAATAGTTATACCGAGATTCACGTACGCACAAACCCATTGTCTATAGATTGCAGAAAGAAAAAACCCAAACTTACATGTTGTAAAGTTGTCAGCAAAACTGAGGAAAAAAAACTGACACTCCTGGAGAAGTATAAAGAAGCTATTCCCGCATGTGACCATTCCAATAAAGACATCGCAATTATAGCAAACACTGGCCGGGCCAATTTTCCAATCCGGGCTGCCGGGATTCGTGAAACCAAGGATCAGTAGAGCCATTGAACAGCAAAACTATTTGAGGGTAAAAGGAAGGCTTGAAAATCTTGGTAAAATCTACTTCCTCTTTACTGGACAAGGAAGTCAATACTCTGGAATGGCAAGGACACTTTATGAAAATAGTCCGGTTTTCCTTATACATTTTGACGATTTGGGGAATTTTGATCGCCATCATTTGAACGCCATCAGTTGATCGTCATCATTAGTTCGCCGTCATAAGATCGCCAAATCGTTTGATCGCCATGTAGTTTGATCGCAATCATTAGATCACTAAATCATTTGATCGCCATTTGCACAGAACTAATTTTTTGCATTGGCTTTCAAACTATTTATTTAAACGCAATTTTGAAACATATCACAGCTTAAATGAATAAACCAGTGAGCAGAAATAACTCTATGAATGCGACCAACAGTTAAGGTTCTCAGGGCTATCTATATGTGACTCAAAAATCAGTATAATTATCTGCATACTTGGAACTCAAAATGCACACCTTTGCATGCTAGTAATTGAGAACTTTATCCTAAGAATATGGAGCTTATGATACTTAGCTTCTAGCAGCAGTTTACAAATGAAACAGCATCAACAATTTTTTATCAATTTTAGTAAAACTAAACTTTAAAAATACCTCTAGTTAGAACATTGACCAAGATATACCAAGGATTTATGGTGTAGGTGGTTTCTTTCATGAAATAATATCAAACTTCATTGGCTACCCTTAAGTACGTAAAATTATGAATCTTGAATCCAATTACCTATTTCTTAAATTTTTGATACCTAATGTGTAGTAGTTAAAGATAAACTTATGATTAGATCAGTAGAAAAAAGTGATATGATTTAATGAATCGACGATCAAATGATGGCGATCAAATGATGACGATCAGTGTGATGGCGATCAAAGCGCCGTTCACCCATTTTGACCACTGTGCCAAAATACTCCAGGACGCATATGAAGTCAGTATCATCGACATTCTTTGCCCCAGTAAGCCAGATTCAACTGACGAGATTAGTCGAACAATTTTGCCTCTGACATCAATACTCCTTGTGGAGTATTCACTTCTGAAGTTCTGTAGTCATGGAGAGTGAAACCGGATTTGGTTTTGCGACACAGCTTGGTTGATTTTTGTGCAGCCGTTTGTGCTGGCATCCTGTCAGTTGAAGATGCAGTCAAACTGGTTGCAGTGAGAAGTCGGGAATGCGTCAAGTTGGTGAAAATCCAGAGTGGTGAAATTTTTATTCACCAAAACGGACCTCCAATGAGCACCAAAAACCAAATTGGTGAAACCTTGGTTCGGATTGGGGAAATTATATTTTGCTACAAATTAACAAGATAATCTTGCAAATCGCGGTTACAAGATATTAGAAAATATTCTGAGCAGGCCAGCGACATCAATGAAAGTGGAAAATCTGGCAATTATGGCCCCTCTATGTACACAAGAATCAAAAACTGTTCAAGTTCAAACGTCGGTAAAACTAAACACTTTGAAGGAGAATGAGAACAACCGGAAGGATATATGAGTGTCAAGATTATCATCGAGTCGAGTTAAAACTGGATAACAAGTGGTTACCCCATGTAACCAACATATTTTCTCCCCTTCCAACCGCTGAAGAGTTAATAGTGCCGTTGAACAAGGAACAGTTATTCGCGAGTTAAAACTACCAAGTGAGATGGATGAAATTTCTGGAATTTACGAGAAGTTTGTGTCCGTTTGTCTCCAGTTTGGACCGCTCTTCAGAAGCCTGAAGTAGTTCTGAAAGAAGGAGGATGAAACCTCACTCTTTAAAGTTAAGGTACCCACCACTGACACAAACTCTCCTGTAAGAATACATTAGTTATGTAGCATAGAGTTTTGTTTTGTTCACTTTTTATTAGTGAGATGTGAGTGAGTATTTTAGCGGTATAAGCGGAGAACAGAGAGAGCCGTTGGTCTGATCGGCTTGTCGTAGTAGACTGAACGGGGGTGTGTTGTTGGTGTGAGAAGAGAGACGAGCAAGTGTGGAATCGAGTAACTGAGATTATTATTATTGTAAAATCGATTTTTAATTGTGTTGTTGATTGAGTTTTAGTGCTGATTGATTTTGGATAATTAAAGGAGTCGGTTTATTCTAAAATTATAAAAGCTGTGTAATTTCGCGTGTTGTAATTTGGAATTCAGCTTATCGCTACTTATTTTAATTGTATTGACATATTATCTGGCCTTGGAGCATTGCAATGTTGCGGGTAGCCATTGCGGTGTCTCAACATCTCCAAAGGAAAAAGGAGTCCACTCCGTACATCTTCTATACCGCCATATAGGATGCGATGAATCAGGCAACCATGATGCCAAAACTGACCAGTGATTTGAAAGAATGGCTCTATATTCCCATCAAAATGGGCAAGTTCTTGTGGTTGCCACACGGCTCCTATGGGTCCAGTGACCGCTTCATCCATGTCACCGGAAGTACTCAACCAACAGCTTTTCTTTTAGACTCACTTGGAACAGTACTCGCAGTACTTGGAGTCCATTCTAGAGTAGCATACATGCAAGTTACCTGAAATGTGGGAGAAAAACTGGCATCCACAATCGGGGCCCCTTGACCACGCCCATGACGTCATCCAATGTACAAAGGAGAAGTTCTATTTTGGCGAATTCTACAACTACATTATTAAAAAATGTAATAAGATTACACCAAAGTTGGAGACCTTTGAAAAGTTGAGAAAGCTCTCGTGCTACTTCATGTTAAGGGGTATGTATCAACGTAGATACCGACCAGTTTTGAATGCAGTTTAAAACCAACGTGAACTATTGCAAGATCTCAAAATTGATACTTTTGATAGTAAGCATGACAAAATGTTTGGCTACTTCCTTCACGTTCTTTGCTAGGAAGGAATTCTGGAGAGGGAGGGACCTCAACTGTGGAATTTTATGCGGAAACCGCCATCACTTGACGAATAAGAAAGCATGCTATCCTCGCCAGTTTTCACGGTTGAATTAGTCTGTAAATTGAAGTTCATACGACTAGTTCAAAAAGACGGAGGTTGTCTATCGGATATCCTACAGGAGCTTCTGTCTGCTGCTCTAAGCTCTGTTTCCTGAGACGGACACAAGAAGGGGGTCAATTTCAGCGACAGAGTTTTAGCCGGAATAAGGGAAGCTGAATTCAAAGATTGCTATGGCAACCGAGGCGGGTGCAAAATCATTCATTTCTTGCAAAAGCATAGTGCCCGAGGCATTGCATTAGGATGTATAAACTTATATCTAAGAAAAAGAAGAAAAAACAAAAGTTTGCTTGTTCAGTTAAATAGACGAATGTTTGACACTTTCACCTTATCGGTTGTTATTGATTTAGTAAGCCAGGCGCTGAATGAAGGCGATACTCTCAAATTTTCCATTGTATAAATATCTATATGCAAATATGCGTTAAGGCTCTTCACTATTGTGTGAGCTTTAAAAGTTATTTTCCATCATGATCAAAGATCTGAATATGTGAACAAATTGGAAAGATAACCTTCAGTAAATACATTTTTTTAAACATTTTATTTCACTTGAATTCCTGCAAACTTAACATTTAACAAGTACCTTCATTTATTTCCATAAAATTCTGTGTAGCAACAACGATTACATCAATTTTACATTTACATGTCTGTCCATAAGCAAATAACGGAGTATTTATATTTTCAGAATAGTAACAAATCTCTCAGTGGATACATGTTTTACAGATTTATTTACATTCCTGAAGATTTAGCATTTATTATATATCTTCATTTAAGAGTGATTTTAAGCCATATAGGAATATGGTCGAAATCGAAGTCAAAACTTAACTATTTATGTAGTATTGTAGAGCTAATTTAGTTGTTTGACTGGCGTGTCCTTAAAAAACTTGATGTGCACTCATATAGGGGTTTTCAAGGGTTCAAAAATTCAAAAAGGTATCGGGGTGCACGACCTGTAGGTCACAATTTTTTATGTATAAAGCTCAAATTTTGTAGAGAACAAAAATTTCTGGTGGGGTCTTTTCTTGATTTTTAAAAATTCAGTTTTTGTTGAGTTGTAATTACAAAAAACCAGTTTTAGGGGTGACAAAAGGACTAGATCAAATTTCCAAGGAACCGCCCCGGTGGAAAATGTCTGTCTTGGTGTACTGCAAAAAATTTCATGTAAATACGTCCGACTGTTTCTGTGATAATCCAGTTTTACGCAGTAATATGGGTGAAATGAAGATTAAATGCAAGTGTTTAAAGGTCGAAAAGTCGATAATAATTAATTTTGGATGTTTTAATTCATCATTAGTACATTAGGTTTATTAGTAGGTGTTTAACACATGCAAACGTATTTTTTGTTGAAACGCGCAAGTTTTGCCATGTGTGTACTTAATATTCACTTTCAAGACACCTTCAACGTTTCTTTAAAAAGATAAGTAAATTATATAGTTAAGTCACTCAATTAATGGCTTGGGTTGAGTAAAAAAACTATTTTGTGAGATATTCACTCGTGTTCATACATAACATTTTTTACCGTAAACTTTTAGTTAAGTGCTGCATTCAAATTTTCACATATCTGCGAATAGTTTAGATGCACGCGGCTAGTAAAAGGACAACATTTGAATTTATGGTTAGTTAAAAATTTTATAGACAATTTCATGCGATAAATACCATTACAAATTTCACATTGAATACATAGCTGGTAAATTATTCAACCTATGTTGTCTGGGTTTTAACAATACGGTCTCCCATTACTTTGGTAAGCCTCTGGTAAATAAAATTAATAACAAAATGTAAAGAGTTTTTGATAATTAATAACCTGATTGTAAGAAATGCAGATGAAAATGCAGGGGTGTGTATTATTAAAAAAGAATGGCATGATATCGAGGCATATAGTCAGCTTTATGATTTAAACATATATATACCATCTCACAAAGCAGAATATGACTTCGAGATGTTTAGTTTAGCGGACAAAATCAAACATATAAAAATGCCAATTCATAATGCAACATTAGACCAACTAATAATACACAATCATAAGTCTGCTTCTTTTTATCTTCTACCGAAAGTTCACAAGACCTTTTCTACATTTAAATCCGGATAACCTATTAGTAGTACATGTCAAAATATGAATAGGAATATTAGTTCTTTAGTTGATTTTCTACTTAAACCAGCTATTGCACAAATTCCAAACATTCTACTCGATACCACGCATTTTCTCATTTTACTTCGTAATGTTATTTTACAACCTAATATAAAATATGAATTGGTAACATACGACGTAGACAGTATGTGTACTAATTTGAGTGTTGAACGATGTAAGAATTTTTGCATCAAGGCTTATAATGAAATATTAGATAAGGAAAATCAACTAGTGAATCGCAATGACCTTAGAAAGCTTTTGAATATTTCTCTGGACTACGGTTTAGTATGTAGAATTTAACAATGAATATTTAAAGCAAAAGAAAGGTGTTCAAATGGGACATGCTGCTTCATTCAGTGTTTCGAATATTGCTGCATATCACGAACTAAAATCCTTATTCGAAGATAAACAGAAATAATTTTCAATATTAGTCTTATAGATGATGGATTTCTAATAGTAAACACAAGTAGTATAGATATATAATCATGGTTGAGGAGTACCTTCCAGCATGATTTTTTAATATTCACTATGCAGTATAGTTTTGAAGAGATAAATTTTCTAGATGTCGATGTAAAAATAAACAACAACAAAGTTGAAACAAGCTTATATCGGAAATCCATGTCTAAAAAATTTACTTATTATATTATTCAAATCATCCAAAGCATCTTTAAAAATCGCTTCCCTTTAGTCAAGCTATTAGAATGATAAGAATTTGCTCTAATACAGAAGACTATACAAAAGAACTAAATGACATGATAAGAAAGTTTTTAGATAGAGGTTACCCACTAAAAGATCTTGATACTTGTCGTAAAAAGATAAACTCAATACCACGAGATAAGCTACTTATACCCAGAAGTCCTCTATTAATACTTAATTCAAGAAAATTCAATCCTGATTTAGTTAGAAATGATATTGACAACGACAAGAAATTATGTACAATACCAACCGTTTCGTTTTATGTTGTTGTTCCTTACTATGCTAACTTAAATAAATTGTATAAAAGCATATACAATGGCATTCGAAATGAAATATGCAAATGTATTGATAATGATATTATGGAAATAATCAATACATTTGATATAAGCATTGTATACAGCAATGGAAGAAATTTGAATACTTTTCTAAACAAGCGTCTGTCATAAAGAGATAGCCGTTGAGACATGATTGAAAATAATGAACCATTCAGACTATTTGTAATTGATTGAAACAGGTAATTAGTAGTTATTTTAGAAAATTTTACTTTTACTGATATTTTAAAATAATACGTAACTATTATATAAGAAAACATGTGAAATTTTATTAATAAGAGTGTCTGATATATTTATAAAAATATTCTTTTTATGTTTTTAGTCTTTCCTGAAGAAAAAATTAAAGAAACCGGTCGAAAGTTTAAGTTTTACCGCTATTTGTAGTTTATAGCATTTTTAATTTCTTTACAAGTATGAGTCCAAAGATGCATCGACGTTTGGAGGGATCTTTAGGATGTTCTCCGTGAATATCTTAAACTGCTGAAGTGGAGGCTCGTGGCTGAGGCGATGATGGAATGTTTCTCCTCCGGATCTTCGACCTGGTTTTGCTCCCTCCAGCTTTTCTTCCTGGATTGTTCCAAACTCCTTTACTGAAAAGAGAAAATAAATAAATTGAATGTTACTTAATATTTACCGGATAGTTAGCATAAAATATGTCGTCTGGTAAAATATGTGTGCTTTCGTCTGGACTCCACTGCCTTCTCCCTCGATGGACACACACAAAAAATAAGGCTCCCGCGCTTTTTTGTGGTCCACTGTTTGTGGGCAATGGGGTACTGTGATAAAATGGAATGAGCAAAGAGGGAAAGGTATACAAAACAGTAGGCCTTTTTTAAGTTTCATGCAAGTACGTCAAGACAAAGATGCGCTACTGGTCAGTGCAGTGGTGGGCATTATGGGTTGGTGGAATAATGAGATCCCAAAAAATTGTGGTATCAAAAAGACATAAAATGAGTGTGGTATCTAAACCTGGAATTATCATGTAGCATTTGTAAATCTCTTGTTCACAATGACATAGTAAATACATTAAAGATGGGTTCAATCCCTGGAAATTAGGACAATGTTCATTCTTTTTTCGTAAATTGACGAATCGGAAGCAAAATATTTCAAAATACATTTATAAATTGACGTTACCTCATGCACAAATATTCTGATATTTTGCACTCGAGCAAGCTAATAATTTCCAATTGCCTATTCATTGCTAATAGTTTTTTTTTTGAAAGTCCGTAATCAGGAACCTTGTAAAAACAATTGAATGTGCAGAGGTGTCTTTAAAAAGATAAGTACATTATGTAGTTAAGTCACTCAATTAATGGCCTCGGTTGAGTAAAAAAACTATTTTGTGAGATATTCACTCGTGTTCATACATGATATTTTTTACCGTAAACTTTTAGTTAAGTGCTGCATTCACATTTTTACATATCTGCGAATAGTTTAGATCCACGCGGCTAGTAAAATAACAAAATTTGAATTTATGGTTAGTAAAAATTTTATAGACAATTTCATGCGATAAATACCATTACAAATTTCACATTGAATACATAGCAGGTAAATTATTCAACCTATGTTGTCTTGGTTTTTAAAATACGGTCTCCCATTACTTTGGCAAGCCTCTGGTAAATCAATATAAATATCTTAATTAATTTTACACAATATTAAAAATTGAGAACAATGCACGTTTTCGTTCTGCAGTACAAACCCTAAAGCGTACTTTAATATACCAAATAATCCTGAACCTGCGGCAAATCTCTTGCAGTGATCTTAGCATAACTGGTTGTTTTGAAATTCGAACAATATGTAAGAATTTTAGTTAGGGCCACTTAAGTGTGGGACAGCCACACGAAATTTGCTCATGTAATAAATGCAAATACATAAATACATATTCCTGAAGTTTTGCCCACCTCTTTTCTTGTTTTTCGTTTCTTGAGTTTGAACCATCAAAAATGGTTGAACAAACTTTTCTAGGCTTAAGTAATAAATTAAATTTTTATATCGTCACTCTTTCTAGTGGTTAGAACGTAACACTCATATAATTACTTATACTCCATGTTTTTAAGAGAAGATGCTTTTCAAAAGAATATACAGGTTTTCACAAAATTTTTGTTGCATATACTTAATTTTCAACTTACTATAGCAAGGGCTAAAAATTTGCTTCTACTGCCTCAAGAATTTACAACCAATGTCACATCAAACACTGAGGCTTATTAAATTTATTTCCATGCACTATCCGGATTAAAAATTGACCTGGCCTCTTTTAACCTTCTATTAATCAGACAAATTTCTGTAACAAAAAGATTTGAACCTATAATTCGAAACAAAACGCTTAAAATCGATTTCTAATCCAACCCAAGCTGCTGTTTGCACCTTTGTTCACACACGTTGCTCAATTCTTTTCTTCTGCTGCTTACACTTTGCGCCTCTTTTCACCTCCCTCATTGCAAATGCATTGCTTATGCATAATACATATATAATATGATTATAAATTATTATGAAAGTTGTAATTATGTCATTAATGCACTAAATGTTGACATATGACATGACAAATTTCATTAAATGTATGGCTAATGGCGAATCATTAATCAAATAATATTTTGATAATTCAATTAATTTGAGTAATCCAATCATGATTTTATTTGACAAATTCTGTAATTATCATCACCTCCATGCAACACTAGTTAAATTTCAATAAACACTGTGTTGCTATGGAAATGGATCGTGATTTTAATCAATTTTTCAGGTATTGAATAATTTATTCATGTATGTATTTCAATTAACAAATTATCGGTTAATAGCACCTCTATGAAAAACAAGTAAAATTTCAATGCAGACCCCGAATTCCGAACTTAATGGAAAAGTGCGGCTGGTTTCAAAAAGAAATAAAACAAATTGCATGTTGTAGTTGTTCGAAGAAATGTTATTTGGACGTTGATCGAGTTATAGCATGAATAAGCTCATTGTATTGGAGTAGACAATTGGGTTAGCTCGTAACGCTATGCTTGTTTACCAACCTTATATCATGAGTATTACGGCACAAGTTGTCTCATGATTTTTTGAAGTATCAAATCATTGAAATGACAGGAAATGGACAGACTCCCACAAATATATATACAAGCGCATTTACAAGAAATGAAAATAGTTTTCTTTCCATCAACGTAATGATACATGAAACTGATGATAAGAGAACGAGAATGTAAGTATCCTGCTGATATACGTAAAATGTATTATAGTAATATTATTTTTTAAAGGAACATGGAAACATTGAGTACTTTGTGTAATTATTTTCCACGTAAAATATAAATATTTCTAATACGAATCCTATGTATACTGACCGTCAATTATGTAATGTACTTGCCAGAAATAGATTTATTTTGTTTGGTTCGGGATGGATATGGAACGTGGGAGTTTCCAAAAAAAAATTTGCAGACGCGATGTAAAAATACATTTTCTGTTATCGTCTACTTTTGTTTCTTTCAAATTTCTCAGGTTGATACATCGTGAGAATATTTTCCTCGTGTCTAAGCAAAGGTAAACAAGTAATCTTATAGTAATATCCAGAAACTTAAAAATGTCTAATTAGGACGAATCATTTATCTAAATAAAGACGTCAAAACTATTATTCAAGTTGGCCATATAGCTGAACAATGTAATCGTTATGATTTTTTAAAGGGTATCAATTATTTTATTTTGAAAGTCATCCCACGCACATTATGCATTTTGTAAAAACCTGCGACTGTGTAAACTAAAACCAAGCGAAAGAGAAGAAAGATTTTATATGTTTTGTAATGAGCAAACTGAAATAATTCCAACGATGAGGCTTGTATTCGTCATTCATTGCGCATGAAAGAGAAAATGTTTCCTAATTTGTTGGATTTCTTTTCCTTGCTTTCAATGCTGCAAGCAAAATTATTGAACTACAGCTTGCTGCATGTAATCGTAAACTCAGAAACCAACTTATTTGAGACTTCCGTATCCGGTACTTTATTCAGCTTTTCTAATTCTTTTGTCTATAGTCGAATTTATGCAAATATATATTAAAACTTTGTAGAGCAGTTCGATTTATTTCTGATTTCTTCCCAATTGGCTTATGTAGTTTGCATGCACACTTTCAAGGACGAACTTGATCGCTTGATTATAAAAAATTGGGAAGGATCCTGTGTCCATATTTCTGATTCCTAGCATCTTAGTTTTAATTAGCAGGTTCAAATAAACTGTCAGGAATCAGGAAACTTCTCCATCACTATATGGAATGAAATGATGTAAGTCTACTTTATAATTTACTAGCTATAACAATATACCAAAATCCTTTCCGGCTCTGGTTATTTTATAGTTAAACCCACATGCGATTTGAACTTTCAGGATGTCCAAAGATCTTTGAAGTATTGCCTCTTGTCTCTTTTATATGGTTTCCTTGTAGCAGAGTAACCTTTACATAAACAATAAGGCAGGCATCCCAGTCCAATGGCTAAGGGCTGGGGCTTAGGTGGTGGGATCCCAGGTTCAATTCCTGGAGGGGGCGGGAGTTTTTCCTCCGCCTA
>JAQIXX010003933.1:0-17803 GCA_034700605.1 Willowsia nigromaculata
AGCAGCCTCAGTGCAGGCCCGTTGCTTAACTTTAGTGATCTTACGAGAACTAGTAAGCTGGTACCGTAGTGCCTTGTCTTACCTTGGGTTTCCACTTGCCCTTCTCACAAACAACCGTTTCATTGTTTAAATTAACCCAGTAGCCTGGAGTACAGCTAATTTTTGCGATGGCACCGATAGAGTACGTGTTATTTACATCTTCTCCATTTTTAATGACCTCAACCTGCATGAATTCATCATGGTCCAAGCTGGGACAAGACATTGGACCTATTACATTGACACAACAATTTATTATTTTTGTTAAATACCAGCTTCCTCATTTACAACTCAGAATTTTTATGTCAATAACACTACCAAAAATTAGATCATCGTCTTCTCCAGGTCTTCTTCCTTTATTTCTGTTGGGTCGTCTGCCGGTCCCACTTCCACGATCCCCACCACCACCTCCAGCACCTTTGGTTCTCGCAAATGTTCCACCTCCCGTTTTAATCGCTCTTCTTTTCTTCCTCGTTGATCGTATCCAGCGAAAAGCTGGCCCATCAGATTCGACGCATCTTCATGAAATTAATCAATTTTCAGAAATTAGAATGCAAATGAAGACATATCACTCATTATTGCTGTCATTTATGTATTACTGTGGAATATCTGCCGCTGGAAGCCAAAGTCCATTTCTACACGTTTTACCAGTTGGGCCGTGAGCAAGTGCAAAACCTCGATCACATTCGAATATGATTTTCTGATTGTGTCTAAATCGTTTCAACTGATTCCTGTAGTCGTATAGCCCAAATTTTCCAACTACGAGGACTCGGCCGTTATCAATCCTACCAGGAAAACCGCAGTATTCCTTTTCTAAATTGCATTTTTTTAGGAAAAAGGAAATCATTATACCAAAAGTATAAAAGTAATTATTACTGCTAAAAATCATTTAAAAGCCAAACCTTCGCCCACTTTATTGCACGTTAGTCCACACGGCCCGTCACAAGTGCATTTGTACCCTTCCTTCCCTTTACAATCGTCATCCTTGGTGCATGTTACTCCACATGATTGGATTCCCCATCCCTTCGTCTCCGACACATTTTGGGAAGGACAAGCAAAAAGGAAGGATTTTATTGATATTCCTTTGTCACTGGTGTCAACAGCGCTTACAGAATGCTGTTGTCGCGATGTAACATTGCGTTCTTGTTGTTGGTAGTGCTTAGGCTCATCTTGATTGAAAGAATGGCTACCAGAAAATGATTGCTTTCGAGCATTACATGATGATGGTATCACTGCAGAACATTCAGATCAAAGTTAGCTTAATGAATTTGAAAGATGTAATTTCATTTTCATAACACTTACATGATACTGTCAAGACCGTTACGAGCAGTCGAATAAACGTCGTCAATGATTGCATGTTCCACTGTTTACATTCTTGTCAAAAAAGACTGACGATTTCTTTATAACTTGTCAATAATTTCACTAATATTTATGAAAAACTGATTAATAAGCCACCAGTGCTTTTCCAGTAATGAATGCTGAAACTAGCTCGAAGCAAACTCAAATCGATTTCGAACTTTTGAATCTCTCTTGTACAAGCAACGATAGAGCGAAAAGCTAAACCATATCCTACACGAAGAAAGTGAAAACTGCGAGTGAAAGTCGAATGTGATCCAGATCCTCACTTCAAACTTCTCAGCATGTTACTACCTATATTATTTCATTTCCTTTTATACTCTATGTGAAAAGTGAAGAGACTATTTCCGTATGGAGCTAAGTATAAGTACGTAGTAGCATGAGATGAGTTTCTGTTGCGTTGCAGAGGACATCAAGAGATGAGAGTAGTGAAAGTGAAAGAAAGCGAACGAAAGTGAAAGCAAAATAAACCATCTCGTATAAGCGTAGCCATAAATAGCATATCTACTACGAGCACGAATGCACGTACGTTAGACGCGGGATTGTATTTGTGCAAGCAAAGCCAAAGGCAAAAAGAGAACTCATCAATCCAATTCAATCTCATTCTTTACTTTTCCTTTTGTATTCTCCAATTTTGTGCACGAATTTGTCCCTTTTCCTTTTCGAAAATCTTTCAGACTGGAAGATGTAGAAAAAAAGTTTGTAAAGACATCTCTCGATTTTCATTAAAAAACTGGAGAGCGTGACTGTGTATTTGAAAGAAGTTCTTTACATTCGTGAAGAAATTCAAGAGCTGACTCACAAAACATTTATATTTGTTTTCCTTTCACTATTGTTGGTTTCACTAGTCAAAAAAAGATCGTGGATGTGTATTATGATATAGTATGTACATATAAACGAGAGAATAGTATCCACATTGAGAAATTTTATGTATTTCATCAGTGCTCTTTTGTAGTATAGTAGATAGTAGCGTTCGCAGGGAGTAAAGAGAGATGCTGTTGCTGGCTTCGTTCATTCTATAAGTGAAAGCATCACAGAAGTATCTATCGATCTGTGTAAGAACTCTAGAAAATCCAAGTGAATACAAAGGAGTACGTATGAATATACTGAATCTATGAGTTAAAATAAAAACATACAATAAAAGGTACATAAAACTTGCCAGGACAGAATACAAAATGCAGGATGTGTGTACAATAAAAATGTTTTATTTGAAGCATAAAAAAGTGATGAAATGCATAACCGATTTTATTGTGCAATTAAAATGAATGAGACTTTTCAAAATTAAAAACTACCTTCAGTTATTCTCTTTACTTGCTTTACAAATATCTAAACTTTCTGTAACCGGAAGTATATTTTTTTCATCATTTCGTCATTAGTTTTAATAACAGTCACCACTTGTGGCAGTTGTTTGAATAGAAGCATGTGGTTGCGATTGATCCTCCCAACTGCATGTTTATTGCTGGCTCATACTTTGCTTTGTAATGAAAACTTTAAGATTTCAGCCAATGTGACCATATTATTTTTATGGAAGATTTTTAACTGCCATATAATATCTATCATACTACGGGAAAACGTATCCATTTACATCAAAACTTTCCTCAGGGATATTGCACGAAACTCAAACATCTTTGTCATTTCTCATGCAAATTATGCAAACTTTTCAAACTGCAAGCAACTCGAATGAAAGATAGAAAGAACACGAAAGAGAAAGTAGTAACTTTTATTCAGATCCTTAGTTCTACTACTTTTCATGGCCAGGAAGTTTTTCATGGAGTCAAAAAATGAGGAACGAGCGTGTAAGCTAAAAATTGATGATGATTAATATGTATGTGCTTTTTATTTTCCGTAGGGAACATGTAGCCCCTAAAAATCAAGCTAAATGATGGAATAGGTTAAAAGAGTTATATGATTGAAAGCGAACCTATTGTGGGGTTTTACCAGAATAAGGCCTCATGAAACTTGTATGTATGATACGGAGGATGTATATGGTAATATAAGCTTTCTCTTTCGGGAATACCTTCAACTTTGCCCTTCAGCCATCATGAAATTTTCCAACTTAGCAGAAAGTACATGATGTGAAAACTGAGGAAGTTGTCAAACTGATGTTCATGCATACAAAAGAATGTGAAAGCCAGCAATGTAGAGTTTGACTTTGAGTTAGACTTTTTCCACTTGTTATAAAAAACGAAATACATTCATAAACGATTTAGTTGCAGAACTTGAAACACTATACTTTATTCGTTTACTACTTTATAATATCAAATGGGGTTACATTAACATCATCATCATACTGTACATAATTTTTGGGATGATTGTACATGGAATTGTACACTTACATCAACTTTTTCATTACATCGATTATACCACAATATACTAAATACCAGTAATAAATGAGATAACAAAATGTCAGTTCAATTAAATTTTAATAAACATAATCACACGTACTTTCTACTAACAATAAATAGCAATCAGCACTATTGACTTTGATGGAATCTGGCTTTTAAACCACCACAATGTCAGAATTCGAATGAAGCTTACATTTTCTGTCAAGCTTACACCCAATAGCACCAGCAGTAAAATTTTACAGCACCATCATAATATACATATCTATAGTCTTCTCGCATTTAAATAATAATTGCAGATCTGAAAACTTGATGAAAATTAAAAAGTGCAGAGCGGTAAGTTACTGATGACATGAAATAACTAATTCGTGAAAAACCACGGACAATCTTTTAAACCAGTAATGTACCTTATTTATATTATTTCTACCTGAGTTTATACGACTATGGAAAATCACAATTTCGCTTGATGAGTGATCGCTGATTAATGCCAATGCTGCCCTAGTACGATGATGCGTTTCGGTTTGCTTGGTGCTATTTTCATTCAAGTTTCCGGTTAGTTGCACACATTTTACTCATTCGATTAATATTACAATAAACACAATTCCATTTCGTAAAACAAATTCATAATATCTTAAGACAGAAAAACACAAAATTAAATGCGCAAATATATTTTACAAGTATTAGGCCCGTTGTAATATTTGATAAAACTAGATGAACACGTCTTTGTTAAGAGATCATACATTAATTTAAAAATCAGTCATAATAGGACTCGTCAAGCATGAAAATAAAATCGTCTATAGTTTGGAATGCGCTTTTATTGTGGAATGCAAAGTAAATTAACTAATACTCATTTTACAGATACATTTCTGTAGACTTTAAAACAGGTAAAATCTACAAGAAATATACGAAAGATTGCCAATATAAAAGTGTTCTATTTTGTATTTAATGTATTTTATTAGAAGATGGTCAGTAAATTGTCTTTATGTGGTTCATATTCTTCACCGTTATTTCTGCCTTTCGTTTAATGAACAGGTTCAAAACTTCTTGTTCACTCTGTTCACTTCAAAAGGCAGACAACAGGAAGATGCAAAACACGAGAAACCCTTTTCTGTTCATGAAAAACTAATGCGCACGCATTTTCACCATCAACATTGACATTTTTTGCAATCAAGTATACATTTACTACAGAAAATACATGCTAAATCCTAAATATCGCATTGCTCCTGTGTTAAACTGGCCATTTTCTTTTATCCTTACACATTATTAGATGCACCAGTACCATTGACAGTGGTAACGTTTAAACGTAATCATTTGTAGCGGTACTATATCAAAGTGAAGAATACACCACGAATGCCACATATATAGCAGCTCGTAAAATTTTAAAACAGGCTCGGATCTTGTATAATCATACGTTAAACTATTTACCAAACGATTATACATTTAGGTTTACTAATATACAGTCAACAGTGCACTATCAATATATTATGGTAGCAATACAGTACGAACGGAACATAGAATCTAGACCATTTTTCACACTACCGATTGTTTGCGTAAAGTCAGTTTCGCATCAGTATGAAAATATACAAGGAAGGAATTATTCCCTTTCAAGAAACAAATATGTTTTGCGTAAAACAGAAATCATGATTTCATTATGTTAAAAAAAACTACATAAAAATTTCCACATTCAAAATGAGGTGTAAAAGGTTTAGGTACAATTTTAAAACATGAACTACTTCATAATCTGATATACAGATGAAATCTTCAACACAATTTAATTTCGAATACGACATATCACTTATTACTTTATCTATTTACATGTGATCCATGATTCACGCCAATTTATAGTTTCTCTCACCGACAAAACGTACAAAAGTAAACAACAAGTCAGTAATAAGTTTTTAATACTCTGTTTAACATTGGACTAAACTGTCCACCTCCATTTTGTTAAGTACATATTACACACTTGTATAAATATCCAAAAATGATTTTCTGTTATGATTCAGGTGCATTTTTCCTCAAATCCTTAACACAGATTATTGTATGGTTCCAAGTACTTCGCAAACGTTTTGGATTAATTGAAAACTGATTACATGGCAGAATGTTAACAAAAAAGTAAATAATCAGTAAAACGCCTTTCTGCAACGTATGATTTGATTTGATTCAACTTAAATTTGACATTATGTAAAATTCTCCTCCACAAATGTGAAATGAAATTATAAATAGGTACATGCATGCTTGTTGAGAATCACAGTAAACGGCAACTAAGAATATGGTAACGTTAAAAAACATGGTAATATGACACCATCAATTTGCAAAAGTAAAAGAAAATGCTCATAATATTTTGATAAAATGATAGTTCAGCGAAATGTGATTAAAATGAAATAAATGCAGCTCCAGCAAAATCAAATGCGCATGAAGGAACTTTGAAAATAAAATAAAAGGTACACAATTTTGATTTCGTTTGCTCACAAAGTTTACTACATTTAAAGACTTTATTTATCAGTAAATGATAATTATTAATGAAACTATTTATCAGTATTTAATGATGAAACTACTAAAACTACGGCATATTATATAACTCGATACATATATATGTAGTAGACACAGTATATTATGCACTAAATATATACATATTGTATATGCATTTTTAATAACAGTTTATCGTTAATAATATGTTTTATATCATTTGACGAGACACGTTGAAAAACGGACTATATAGAAAACTTTTAAAAAACTACAAAATTATAGGGAATATGTATGTATTTAATATATATAGTTTGATTTTTTTGCTATATTTCATAGTTTAATGAATAGATTTTACGTACATAAAGATGTAAGAATAATAAACAACTATGTAGTATCATACCACTACACGAGTTTTGTCTAATCGAAAAATTGTTTCAGTATTTTTAGTAACACGAATTATTATTTTTTTGCTTCCGTCCGTCCGAGAAATATAATGTTTTACATATAAATAGCGATGTCGTTTTTAATATTTTAGTTCGCTCGTTTTTTTCTGTTTTTACGTATATTGTAGTATATATGAATAGAATATATTTGTCAACATGTACGTTATTACGAATATACATATATCATAATATGGCAACAGCAACATGGTTTTTAGCGGTTAAAAATACAGTTAGTTTTTCTCAATTTATAACGCTATAATAATTTCATATTTTTACACATAATATGGATGAATGTTATATTTTTAATCAATTGACTGCAAAACAACAGCGCTTCCCGCTTTTAACGTTTTTTTCTTCAATCATATCCTTCTTTTGCTTCCCAACGGAAAATACTTTAAACAATAATTTCAATTTTTTGGAAATGAATTTTCGAGTTTAAACATTTCTTTGAGTTAATCAGGAAGGATTTACCTTTTATTAGGACATTGTGTATATATTTACTTTAACATGCGATTAGACAAACACTACTTGTAGACTACGTCTTGAAACTCTCTTGACAAATTTCTGTTTTTACAACGAATATGCACCATTTGAAATCTTTGCTAATTGTCGAGGCTTTTCTAAACAATAAACAAGTAAACATCATATCCCGTTTAAATGCTTTCCTAAAACTTGACTGATATTTTGAGAACATCTAAAAACCGGTATCAATCATAATAATTATATCACTACTTTTTATTACCTGTATAAGAAATACATAATATTGTAGAAATTGTAAAAATTCTCACTTTCCCATTGTTCTTCATTGAAAAATATATTTATAGATATACATATCATATATAAGCACCAGTAGTAAGTTGTAGTTCTTGTGGTTTGAAAGGTGTGAAAAAATGATTCTCTACAAAATATTGATACAACAATGATTTCTCTAGCATTATTTTAATAACAAATACTCCCTAAATGGTGCATATTGTTACACAAGTTTTATTATTCTATTGGTTAACTATTTACAGTGCAAGAGTTCGACACATACACGTAATATTTATCGCAGCTTATATAATAATGATGATGATCAGTTTCACGTTCCTATCGTTCTTTTACACAAACAATTAATATTGAAGTAACTCAATGGCAAACAATCAAGAACAACAATGTTCCATCATATTAAAGTAAAAATGATTTGTTTCTTTGTTTTATAAAAAGGAAATAACAAAATAATGGACTAATATGTTTTTGCGCTTTCATTTTCCATCTCCAGCTACGTTTTAAAAACCTTTAGTACAATACAACAATATAATATTTTATTTAGCTCTTCTGTTCCTATTTTGCGTTTTTGACCGTAGTAATTACATTTAACAAATGATTGTATACAATGTGTCTAAATTAAAAAATCACTACAAAAATGAGCTGAGTGTATATATAACAGTAAGAATACAAACGAAACAATTATTTATGAATTAAATGTACAATACAGTTTTTGTATTATGCAATAATGACTTGAGAGAATAAACGACAAATCAATTGTTACACTGGATTGGTCTCTACACAGTAGTCTCTAAACATTCCATGCGGTCCGTTGATTAACAATGTTTTGGTAATCTTCCGAAACAAATAAAATTACTTAAGTTTAAAGACGACAACTACACACCCACTTTTATAGAGACCATTATTGACAACTCAGCATTCCTTTTCACACTTGGATGGCATTTTGTCCTTATAAACTTTTAGGTACCAAAATACAAGTTGAGGACGTACAAAAATGTGCATTTTTAAAGCTACATACAACAGTCGCAGTTTTTCATACAATCTGTCTTAAATCTTCGTACAAAGATGTTTCGATTCGACATTAAATGGTAAGTATTTTTCTCTATAAAATAATTTTTAACAGTATTTATTTGATAATGTGTACTTAATGATGCAGTCATTTTGTCGTACTTTGCCGTGTGTAGATAGTGTGTATTTTGATTTTACATGCATGTAGCAAGAAGACATGATTTCCATCAAACCTATTTTTTTAAATAAAAATTTTCCTTTCTGTTGGCCAACCTAAGTTCTAGTGCTTACGTTTCACCGGATATTTTCCATTCACATCGGATTTGAATTAGAAAAAAGTTTCCCTTTTGTTAGTGCACGATTACCAAAAAGTCTACTTTAGCTTTCTCCTACTTTCACCTTTATATCAATTTTTGTGTATTTTAATGAGATTTAAGATCACAATTTTCGTTATCCTCAAACATTCTTTTCAGCTTTCGTTTTATGTACCTCTAGTTAATAAGTCTTCCTTGCATTTTGTTCTCCTACTCTTCGATAAAAAATGTTTCTGTAAAAATGGGCAGTAGAGTTGACGATTCTTTTTTATTGTAACTTTATTTCCTCGGAATATTTTTCATTCTGCATCTTTCTCCTATCAAATATAGTGTAACCAGCACAGTTATAATAGTACTTATATATGTATAAAATATAAACAAACTGCAAAAACGTATAAAAACTTTACAGAATGATCGATTGTTGATCAACATCATCATCATTATAATAGATAGTAGTACTGTTAGAATCGTCAACGGTTTTCTTTTTGTGTATGTCATCTCGCTTCTTTGTAAGTTTGCTATATATCAAGTAAATGTTTCGTCAGTATCGTGTTAATTCGTTAGCGGTGGAAAAGAAAGTGACACGAAAAACCCTAGCAAGCATTTAAAAACACAATCAATTCTACATTCAAACAGGCTATCAAGATATTTTTTTAAACAAGAAAGAATTTGTTAGTCAATTTCAATCATGGAAAGAATCAGCTTTACTGATGCTTTGCCCGTTTTTCAGTTTGATTTTAAATTTTGGCTGTTGTTTGCATGCAGTGATGACCGAATTTTTCAAGTGTAATTTATGTAACACTTTATAAAGGGATTAGGTATGTCTAAATAGCACAGTACTGTAGAATATAAATATTCACGTAATGTAACAAAGAATAGTCATTTTCTTTATGTTGTAATTAAAGATTTGCGTAAGGGCAGCCAGTTCTTGTTCTTTACATAACAATATTATGTTAAATGGTTCAGAAGTTCAGAGCACACAGACTTAAGAGAATAATATAGTGTTTTAAAGTATTCTAAAATTAGCACAGTTGACAATACAATAATTTCTCTCTGTACGTTTTAAAATATTTTTTTTTCTCAGAGCTGAACTTTTTTTTGTGTGGATCTGCATGTATTTTTTTCTATACGAAACTACTACGATTTTCGATTCGAGACAAGAAAACTCTTCTTGATTTTGACCATCATATTCGTGAAAGTATGAATGTATGAATATATTCTATAAAGAGCGAGAGGAATATTCTTCCGTGTCGTTATGTACGTTTTCCGATGAATCTGATCAAATATATAAATTTCTTTCCGAATTATAATATTTTTTTTCGATATATACCGTTAATTTGTTTAGGTAGTAATAATAGCATAGATAGATTCTATATAATATGTTGTTGATAGTATGATATTAAAACGACGATAATACACAGAAGTTTGCGTGGTAAGAAATCTGTTTGCATATTAATTTACACCATTAAGATATATACTCGTATTTATATATAGAGCGATATTTTTCCGTGCTTTGAAAAAGTAAAAGTCTAATTTGATAACAGACAACAGCGGTAAATAGACGATTAGTACAGTAAGATGTAGTATATAGCATAGCATATTAGTAATGTTAGAGGTAATATATAGGTTAAATTCAATATGATCACTAAACAATCAAGTTGTTTGACTTTTTGTAACTAATTATTATACTTGGTGGTGGTGGTGGCTTTCTTCATGATATCTATCATTTATGACAATAAAAGGTAGTAATATATTTTTGGAGAAGCACGACTAGAAATTTCTACTTTTGAATGATAGTAGTAGTGTGAGTCATCAATCAATGAAGTTGTTGTAGGTACATTGTAGTAGTGTTGTTTTATGTATGTATTTAACATATAACAATTAGTAGTAGTGGGTAGCAGTATCGTATCTATTTATATATGTGCTCATTGTCAATGTCAACATCTTTTCTTTTTTCGATATATAGGCTACTCGGAAATCCGAATTTTTAAAAAGATTTTTTTTTAAAGACAGGTAGTTCGATAATTTTAAAGTATGATGTACTGCATAATGTGTTTTTCATATCGCATGAAACAGGTTTTCCTACTACGGTAATGCGCACACGGGCCAACAACGTTTTGTAACTAATATAGTGCTTACAATGTAGTTTTGTTAGTTAATATACAGTCTAAAAGCATCATCAAAAAGGTCACAAAAAATAAGTATTGTTCTCTTATTCATCTTTGAATGATTTCTAGTTTTTACTAGTTTAATTAAGAATATAACGATACTTGTTCTATTTCATATAACAGTAACAAACTGAGAAAATATATAATGTAATATATGTTTATGTATAAATCAGTAATAATAGCCAATCATATCATGGTAAAAATAATACTAAACAAAATGATAACAATAAGTAATAAGTAAATTACACAAACAATTGTAATTTATTGAAGCACAAACGAACGAAAAAAACGATTAAAATTACGTATTTATGTATTAATAATTAGATATAAAAATATCTGTGAAAAAACTTGAGAACAAAAAAAACAAAGATCCAGGGAAAAGAGATGCACAATAATAATAACTAATTAATAATAATATTTGGTATATTTTTGTTTGGTTGCAATGATTATTATAAATGTATCTCAATATTGGACAATATTTGGACAGCGATATAATATGTGTATGCATATCATCTCCCTACCGAAGTTCTAACGACATATATTATAACAATAATTAAAAAACTGAAATTAGTCACATTGAAAACGACGAGCATAATAGTATATTATAGTATATAATAGTATAGTATTATGTTATGATTGTATCTATTTTTTGCATGATGACTTGTTGACACCTAAACTTTTACTACTACGACATAGCACGTTTTATAGACTTTTCAATAGACAATGATTATAATGGCATTTCATATCCTTATAACTGCATCTTCCTAGATTTATATAGCAAAAATGTAAGTAAATATAATATTTATGTTTTCTACATGTATATAAAGTTGACTACTACACACGGCATGTCTCTTTCTGTTTTCCATTTCAGCAGTAATAATAATAACAAGAATAGCGATTAATAATTAATAGTAATGATAATTATACCACATATCTGTTTCTACTCAGGTTACCGATTTTCACTGTTGTGTGATTTCATTTAAAACTTTCAAGACTTGTTTGGTTGCTGTTTCATTATACATATCATAAGCACGTTACGTATTTCTTCTTTCTTTAAATTGTAGGTATGCTAATAAGAGGTCAGAATAAGAGACGATAATGACATCGAACAATGCTAGATGTTCTGCCTTGTTTTTCTTTAAAGAATTAGTTAGCAACAAGGAGATGCTGATACTGTCCTTGGTAAGGGACAGCGTTAAGTCCAAGACTGAGACCTTCAAGAAGCTGCTTGTTTGTATCGAATCCTTGAGAACCACTGGCAAAACCTTGAGCCCCATGATGAGCTGTCGTGCCAAGATTAGCCATTGCTGCTGCCGCGGCTGCAGCAGCGTTAGAAGCATTGTTGCTTCCAAGTCCTCCAAGACCATTGTTAGCACCACCAGCAGAATTTAAGCCATTAGCACCAGCATTTCCACCATGAGCTCCACCCCAAATCGTTTCAAAGGGGCTGTACTTGTCAACAACGTGCCCTCCGTGGTATCCCCCGAAAGGACCAAAATCTTGCGGAGACAGTGATCTCGGTCGTGGCATCCCCCCGGCACCAGCCCCCATAAACGGTTGTCCAGCGGCCGCTGCTGCGGCAGCAACTGCAGCTTGCTGTTGTTGTTGTTGCTGCTGCTGTTGCTGTTTTTGTTGTTGTTGCTGTTGTTGTTGGAGAGCCCTTTGTTTGATGTAGTTGGAGAACTCTGTGGGGGACATGCGATGAGTTCGTTTAGCGTTCGTTTTCAGTTTGGTTGAGCCAAACTTTGTCTGTGCAAACGCAGCCGTCGTCATGAGCTGTGTGTGACCACCGGTGCCAAGAGATGGTGGGAAAAAGCCTGGTGGAGATTGGCCACTACCCACGACCGCTGGTGCCGGCACAGGGGCCACGTTGCCGACGTTGCCCACATTTCCGACATTGCCAACATTGCCCACGTTTCCAACATTGCCCACATTTCCGACATTGCCAACATTTCCCACATTTCCAATTGTACCAACACTTGTCACAGGTACTCCTGTACGCAATGAGTATTCGCAAATTAGCATAACGATATATGACACTATCACTGCTACAATATATGACGAGGATAAAACATAAATGTGAAATTACCGAATGGAGATCCATCAGGACTTCCAAGAGCTCCACCTCGACTACCGTAGGGACTCACGCTTTTTCTTGAAGCCTCAATGGGCTGGAAGATTTGCGCCTCAGGATTGAAGGTCTTGGTGACTTCTCGATCGGCATTTGCCTCTTCCTGAGAGTCACCGTTTTGTGACCAGAGAACCTTCATTTGACCTTTCTCACCAATGCGGTAGGACACCTACATAAATCAGTCATAAGATACAATTCATTAGGATATAAACTTCCTATCGATGTCATAAAATAATATGCATCAATTATTGTATGGTATATGTGGTGATATAATAAAAGCAATTTGTACGGACCTCGCCAGGATCAATCCATACGCTCATTTCCGCCGGAAGATTTTCCAAAATGTCGGCAATGTTGAGGTTTGCCTCAACAGCGGCACGTTCCAGCACGGCATCAGTTGGTTGGCCAGTCTTGAGGCATCGGTAGGCCGAGCCCTTCATAGGCTTGTCTGGATACCAGTGACCTTGAAACTTGATTTTCAACGCCTTCTCCAACTCCTCACCAAAAAGGTTTACCCTTCGACGGGGGAGTTTGTTGTACAAATGGGAAACAACAAAATTTAACGCTACTTGAATCTCCAAGTGCATCTCTGCTACAATATTTTACTTTTCTTCTCAATTTTCACAGCAGAAAATGTAATTGTTTTGTCAAAAAACCCCGACGTTCTTTCTTCGCTTTTGTCACGTGTCGACAATATTGATTGCGTGTACAGGCAGAAGTAATATTGCGTGATCACAGCCGTTGTGAGAAATTGCAAATGCTCCTAGTTCCAGGTTGATGCTCCTGTGATTCCCTAATCAATCGCTTGCACAACTTCTATTATCGCGCTCACGTTATAGCAAATCAAAAAATTCCTCGTTTCTTGGGAAAGTCACGTTGACAAAAATGCAGAGAGTTCTTCAAGCGGATGTAGTAGTAACGTCAGTTGTACAACTCTTGGTGTCGAATTCGTTTGCCTTTCTTGTTCAGTTCACTTCAGCTTGAAAATGAGGAAAATTGGCTTCTTCCTGGAAACAAAAAAGCAATCAACCATTTAGCTTTACTTTGTGAATTTATCCACATGCCCGTACCGTAAGCAATTTGACACTTTGGGAACTCTAGAATTCTTGTGCGCCCACTATTCTACCGAACAACGGTCATTAATAACTTATTTATAACAAATTATAGAAACACAATTATCTTCATGATTACCCATTTCGTTGTTGGAATGCTTGTTCTAGCACTATGAAAATGATTATTTTATGCTTTTTACTATTCGTCATATTCGAATACCTGCGTGTGCAGTGAGCTAGAAGATATATTCTTCTCTCTTCTGCGTATGAGATACTAGACTACTTCCATGCCATTTCATGTGATGCTGTCGTTCTCCTACCGTGATTTATCGGAGCAATTAAGTTGATGCTAGTCAACCAGCAGAAAATAACGAACAGCGACACAATAACAGTCATTACTTTTATTAAGGAACCCAAGTCATATTATCATTGTCCCGTTCGCGTCTGTCTATAGAACCGTTGCTTGCATTTATACTAATTTGTCTTGCTATTATTGCTTTCGGTAAATAATCAATACTCCTATACTCTCCTATACAGTCAAAAAAAGTTATGTTCGATATGTCATCTCGTGTTCATTCAAAAGCAGATTTCCACATATTACAGCAACATAATATAATTCTTATCAAAACGGATGTGCCATATACAATAACAACATTTTATTGTCCGGGAATTAAAAGATGTTGGTGAGATTCAACGATATTTTATATCAAATAAATATTTTTATTCCCCATCATTCCGAGCACGCACCTGTTTTCTTTTATCATTGGTGAAAACCAAAGAAAATTGCATTTACACTCTTTCTATACGCTTGTATGCATCAATATCAAAATACATGCTAGATATTATGCTTTATTTTCCTCTCGAAAAACTTTGAAACCTAATTACGTCAGAGCTGCAGAGAGTGGATGCATTTTTCAAAAAAGTATTTTTAAACTTGCTCTTAAAACAGCCTGTAGAACGATAAAAGTCGATTCGTGTTTTCTTTGCTACTTTGTAGCAATGGCTTTTTTTGTGCAGCATGCATGAATATTTTGCAGATTTCAGCAAGCCTAATTTTCTTGGCGTAGCGTTAGTTGCTTTTTATTTAGGCATGTGTATTATTTTTTGCCTTGGTGCTACTATTGTACACTGCGAAGAATTAATGTGGAAATTTTGTATGCAGAAAACTGAGCTTTGCAAAGTGAAAACAGCTCAAATGTTAGATGTACCCACATGAAGTTTTGAATAATATCCGTTCCATGGCTGCATGCCAGCATGACGAAGAAAAGGCACGACGATGGATGGAAGTAGGATACATGAAAGGAACTTACATAAAGAAAGACTAAAAGAGTGAGTGAGATCGACCAAAAACGGGAAATTACACTTGTTACTGTGACATGTGTTTGTGCCGCAATGCCAAAACCACATTTATCAACGAAAATGGCGACAGAAAAGTTTAAAGCTTGCGAAAGAAAAAAAAAACTTTAATTTTATTAGCGGATCACTACAAACCAGTTTCAAGGCACATCTAAAACTCTAGCCTTTAACTTTGCAATTAAAAATGATTCGTCGCAAAAGATTCTACGAAAATGCGTTGCAAAATACAGATTATAAAGTGATACGATAGTCCATGACATAATATCGCGATCCTTAGAGCTTGAATGAATACTCTCAAAGGAACTTATTATATGTGTGTGATAATGTGCATATTTCCCAACTCCAAGTTCAGATTAGAGTGAAAGCAGAATTTTTAAGATAAGAGAAATCACATTTAACCACTAAATCAACGCATTATCTAAATTTGAGTTTGGTTATCTTTCTTAGAATGTAAGCCATTTCTGATGATTTACATTTGCTTAGGTCGTAATAAAATCGTATGCCTACTGGAAAATTAAGACAAAAACAATTACTTTTATTGATAGTTTTGCTGCTGACCTATTGTTATTACTTTACTGTTATTATAGTTTCTTATACTGCAATAGCTCAGAATATTTACTCTAAACTTTCTCATTTCTAAAGGTACATCGTTAGTTCTTTTGGCAAGAACACTGGATCGTGTAATACGCAAATGACACGTCGAACAATATGTCTACGCAATATCATAATCGAAAACTTGTAACGGCTAAAGGTAGCTCTTTAAATGAATATGTAATGTGTGGTGTAAGTTGGTAGTATATGCTGCATAGTACATAGACTCAAGAATAGTAATCAAGCCAAGTTACTTGATGGGATATGCGTAGGCATGCCCAAACCTAGCATAAAAAATTTAACCGATTCCATTTTTTAATGTGAGCTCTTCTAATACTTTTATAGATCGCAAACATTAAAATTTTCATGACGGCACAAAATAAATGAGGTGAGTGCTGGCTGAAGAACCTTTATATTTCACGTATGTTTTACGAAATAATTGTAAGCATATGAGAATAACCGAAATAACGTATTCATTAATGATGTTAAACCATTATATTCACATTATAGCTGATTGATGTCGACCCAATATTTCAGCCAGCTTAAGCTCAGCCACATGCTCAAACTAATAATCAGAAGAATATGCTCATGTCCTGGAATAATGGCACGGAATATGATATTATATGGATATTGATACACCTTTTTGTTATTATGCGAGCTCATGTAGCCATAATTATTAAACTGTATACTATATAGAACCTCTACATAATATGAACTTAATCAATGCATACATCCAATCCAACTATAGGAATAAGGCCAGATTTGTGGTAAAGTTGTTTAAAGTACGTGCTTGTTTAGATTGCTATTTTAATTCTCCTGGAGCAAAATTGAACAGTAAAAGCGTTTATTATTTTGAGTTTGATGGCATACCTAAAACAACCTGCGCATAGAAATTTTATGATTAAAATACCATGCGGTAAAGGGAGGGTGTAAAGCTGCTTTAAAAACTTTGCATTTCAAATGTAATGTTTAACTTGGATTATTATAAAATTTAGCATAATGCACATGGGTGATGCGCTTCATTGCAAAAAAATGTAGATTTCACCTCGGCACAGTTAAATATTTACCTAACGGATGTCAAAATAATGTGTCCTAGTAAATTTGTCGCTATTCGGATGAATGAACTGAACAATTCAAATGTAAAAGTTACATACATATTTCAATAGCAGGTTAAAATAGATATTTTCTGTTTTTAGATAATGCTTTTGTTTACCTACTCTACTCCCTACATACAAAGGGAATACCGAAAACGTAGCTACAGAACTTTTAATTGAATTAACAAACCATAAGGTCTAGTTAACTTTCATTATTGCAACATTTATGGCTATTTATACTTTCGTTCAAAGTACGTAAACGTAAGCATGAGCACGCACGTAAAAATGCAGATGACACAAAAAAGTACATGGGATCATGTGAATTGTCAGCTCAATGAAATATTAAAGTTCTGAATTACTCTTCATTTTACGGTTATTAAAATGTGATTCTGTGTCTGCATGAATGTATGTGTAGACGGTTATTGTGAATTATGTAAGTTAAATGTTTACAATGGAAGCCTTTTCACTTGTCGCTGTTGTTGTTGATTTGATGATTATCACGACAGCAGTTATTTGATATGATTACCACTACCACCTAAAGAATATCATACCAGTCAGTAGTGCAGTGCTGTCATATACACACTGTAGAATAGAATACTATAAGTATCCACCTCCTCCAAATATAACAAGAAGATCTCTTTTTGTTTGTGTGTGGCTTTTTTCTATTCTCTGTTGTGTTTT
>JAQIXX010003934.1:0-17796 GCA_034700605.1 Willowsia nigromaculata
GTGATTGCAAGCACTTACGAAGCTAAGGTTTTTTGTTTTCAACTAATAAATGGTTTTTAAAATTACACCATAAAAGTATTATCAATTGTAAGAACACTTTAAGTAACCATAGTGCAAACAAATTTCAGTGCACCCATTTGTCTTCTCGAATTCTAAGTTTGGGCTCCTTGGACCAAGGGCATACGTCCAACTGTGGATGGCGAACTACACCAAAAATGATGACAATCCAGTTGAGGAATTCCAACGTAAAATTAAAATGGAGACATTGAGTCAGCTTGTAAAAAGTTCTGCGCTTCCTCTTCATTGGTTCGAAAAAATAATTTTGGGGGGGTTAACGGGGTATTTATCACTCTACGTCATGTCTTACCTTCCACAAGTTTCCGAATACTTTTAATTTTAAGCGGTTCCTGGCGATCACCCAAATCATATATGGAATTGCATTTATTTGCGATTGCGATTCCGGATTATGTGAAGCAAAGTAGGTGAAACTCGCTCGAAGAATTCTACATATCCCGTTATCAGGTAGCTACGTTTGGAAACTTCTTTAATTTTTTACGCAATTCCTGATTTGAAGAACACGTGTAGTCACACGAAGATTTTATATTTTATGCCACTGTTGGACAAATATAGTTATCATAAATCTTTTAAGTAATAAGGACTCCGGTAAATGACTTAAAGTGTACGTGTAATAATAATTGATGTGCAAAAAATAAATTTTGGAATGTGTGATCAATGCTCAATTCGCTCTATATATTTTTGTTCACAATTACGACTGAATTTGTGTATAGTTTCTTTTTATTAATGAAAACAAATGCAGCAAGAATATATCTATAAACATCATACATAAAAATACATAAATTTTGAAGAAAAATTTGAGGTGAAATGCATTCCAACACCGTTCACTTTCAATTTTTAAGACGTCTTACTTCGAAACACTACAGGTAGAATGACTCGTCTTTTCGTCCAAATGTTAGGGCAAGAGAAACCAAATGGGGTGTTTATGCCAAGACCATTTTACTTTATATTACGCCAGAATAATTGATTTATTGATGAACTCTTTATTGGAAATAATGACAATCAGTGACTATAAGGCCAATATACTAGTTTTAATAAATGTTTACTTAGAGGAAAAGTAACTGCAAAACATTACACATTATACATAGACACAAGCAATCAGCAAACTAGGTTTGATGACTCATCATTTCTGTGTTAACTATTCCTCTTTCAAAAGACATGGAAAAAATGTCAAAATCGAAGTCGATAACAATTATTATGCAAATAAGTCGATATTACTTGATGTTCACTCGGGGTTCAAGGAATGCTACTTCTTGCAGCGCCTTTTGATAAACTCCTATATTTTTTCAGTAGAATATTATTTGTTTCTAAATTTATGCTTGTTCAAAGTCTAATATTCAAATTAGTCTAGTTTTGTATATTTTTTTCAATGAAATATTTCAATCAGCACTTCCGGTGGAAAAACTAGTAGTTTCAATTTGCTTTCCCTTGTTTAGTATTGTGTTAACTATTCACGAAATTTACTGCTGATAAGCTAATTTGTCTTTTTCGGAACTAGTCTATTTCTAGAATGAATGCATTTTTCAAGTAACTTTCACTGGAAGGAAATATATAAAATTGGAGCAATTTTTTCATAATACATCAGTCAGTTTGGAAGCGGTAGTGGTAATCTAGCAATTCTTTTTCGGCATGTCGTCAAGCAATCAAGTCCTTGTTTCTGTCAGCAGCTCTCCGTTTACCTTGACTCTAACTCATAAATGGGAAATTATCGAGTTATTGGATTACCAACCTAAATAATATAAAACTATTTCATAGGCTATTCGACCAGGCACATAAAGTTCCAACACGAACGGTCGACAAAGAATAAGACGTTTTCACCTGCAAATCTTATCAATGTCAACTTGTCGACGAAGCAAATTGCGTAAATATAGGGGGAGATGCTGAATGCGTTTGGGAGAGGAAGATTGGATACGCTGCTCTAGAATTGTGCTTTAATTCCAATGATTTTCATAAAATATGAATATTTTCAATTTCATTCCAACTTCAATTATTCCAGGAATATCCTTTAGAGTAAAAATGTTGAATTATGCTTATATTTTACTTGCATGGCATCTTGTTATTGGACTTTTACCAGGCTGATAACCAGTGTGGGCTAGTTATGAACAGAAGAATGAGCGTAACTTCAGCGTGATTGTCAAAAATTACTCAACAATGAAAATTATGCGTGGTGCAGGATCAACAAAATTAAATGACAGTTTAATATTCGTAAACAAACGTTGCGTTATTGTTACATACGATTGGACTTATAACAATACACTTTGGAACAGAAATGATTATGGTTTCAATGAGCAGTTAAAATCTCGTGTTTATGAAACGTTTGGGTAAATATGTAGGATTGTGACCCCAAATATAATATGTAATATTTTTTCCACAAAATCTATATTTATTTATATGTAATTGGATTCAAAACATGGTCATGTGCCGCCTAATCAAGAAATGTAGGAAAGAAATTAGTAAAAAATTATTTTTAAATCACATGAAAAGATGAAGGTTTTGGAAATGGGTAATGTTGAAATATTCTCACACATGATTGCAACTGCGAGGTAAATGGAACGTGATTGTAAGGAGATTACCTAATAGGATGCTGAATGAATCTATCCAAATGCACATATTATGCTCTTTGGATGTTTGGAAAACAATCATTATTTAAATAAAAGGTTCCTCGACTTCATTCATTTGACATACGTTTACATGATCTTTATATATTTTAATTATAAGACGCTTGCTTTTCACAACTTAACAGTGCCATGCTGACCTATACCAGCAAGTAATTTAATAAAAAATCCACAACTTCATTTTTTATGGAAATATCAGGAGTTTGGAATAATTCATTGTGATAAAACTCATTTTCCCATCAGTTCGGGGATTTGGGAAAAATTAATAATACATAAAATAATACATTTTGGATAGGAAGGTAACATATTAGTGATAATTATAAAAAGTTACGAAGCACATATATTTCATTTAATTTATCTGGGGAAGCAGGCATGGCTCTTGTTCCATTTCCTTTGAACTGGATCCCTCCTTCGGCTTATTACGAGTGCGGGCTTCACAACTGATTTAAAAATAATAAACATGCGTCATAATTAAAGTACCTGAGAACAATGCATTATAATTTTAGTACCAATTTAACCAATAATTCTAACCATTGTAATCATTTTCTTTTTCCTCCTCTTTTTTGTCATCTTCAGTTTCCATTTCGCTTTTCTCTTTGTTCTCGTCAACTTGCATTTCTTGGTAGGTATCTTCCTCGAAAGTTGGTAAGGGAATGTCGATTAATCCATCAACGTTAAAAAAGAGAATTCGCAAGTCGGATGGACCACTAGATGGTCCCCGCTTAGGAAGGCTTTCTAAATTGATTGGAAGGTTCTCTATAAGGCATTTAAGATAAGGGTCTCTCTTCATGGAGGGAATTAGCGATGATAGGGGTGGGTTCATTGTTGAACCTGGTGCTTCCTCCTCGGATTGTTCAGAAGGAGGGCGCATAAATAACTGTAATTCCTCAGGAGTTTTTTCCATCTCCAAATTAAGCAAAGCAAGCTTATATGGACCTGGAAATGCACGAGACGGAATCCCCTTCTCACCTGGCTCCTCCATACCCCTCCTCGGCATAACTTCGTGATCTTTACCATCACCGACTATAATAGTCGTGCTAAAAGTGTTGTCTAAAAGTGAATATAGCTCTGGTGGATGATCATCAACGTACATACATTCACAAGTTTTGGAGGACAGAGCCACAGCAACTGGGGGTGGTGGTGGTGGGGGTGGCATCAAGCGGCTGTCATCCATCTCGGAATCAATACCGTGAGTTGATCCAGGTTGACTATTATCATTCACATGATTGTCAGCCCAAATACCGGTGTCTGCAGAGGCTAAAAAGTATTAAAACTAATGATAACTACGAATACAATAAGAGAAGTATATATTTAAAGATAGCATTGAAACATTGTTTTGTTTTACCTGAAACTTCCTCATCCACATTACTGACATTTCCCTCATTAGGAATGACTACCTTCCTGGCAATACTTTTTCCTCCCTCCAAGTTTCCAGCCATATCTCCACCAGTCTTCTCCTGTCCAGCACTAAGTCCGGCTGCATCCGGTTTCCCCGTTTTTTCCATGGCGTTAGATCCTCCTCCCCAATAAGAAATCAAAAGCTTAATCTTTCAAACTTTCAAACACCGAGAAACCAAATTCCGAAATTCCTATGACCATAAGACTTCGTTCACCATTGACCAACTTTATCACAAAAATGTCGTATCTCAAATCAAACAAGAATTACGTGGACTCTGATGGTATCAATCTCAAACATCAGCTGACATGCGTGTGCCCAAGAAAATGGCACTTGCATGGCAGAGCAGAACTGGTGACGGGATCTAGGAATTTATTAATAAGCAACTGGCTATTACTTTTCAAGAGCTGAAAAAATCGTCTGATTACTGCTACGGCTCTCTACACTGACTGATGATTCATGACACCATTGCTTCACTATTTATACACTTTTTCCTTCCGGCAAAAATTTTAGAATATCACCATCACAACTTGGTTATGTGCTAAACACCGACTGACTAAATCAGCGACACTCGACACGATTTATTATCCTTTAAAGAAATATAATAGTGACTTATTTTAGTGGAACAAATGACCCCAAATAATTCTAGAATATGTAATTTACGATCAAATTTAAATTACGTCACATGACTGTATGTCTAATTATCTATATAACCAAAGTTATTAAATGCAAACCAATCGTTTTGTAACACATGTTTTTCAATTATTGCATAATATTATAATAATGATATAACATAATTTTCTATAAACAGTCATACATCACATAACATTTTGTCTAATCTGCCCAAAATTGGTTGCTACAACCCTGACTGCACATATCAAAGCACTAAAAATTCGCTGATATATCGACAGATAGTCAGGCCTTATAAAACGCTATGGTGTTATACGTACTAAAAATATATTTTGTGAAACTCTCACGTAATAAATTTTACAGATCTTAAAAAGAATTGTACAGTGAAGCTTAAAAACATGAGTATGTTCATCTAAAAAAGAGTTTTGTCAGATCTTCCTGCCCATAAAGAATCCATTTTAATAATTCTAACATTTAAATATTGCAGATGGATTTCTGAGAAGATGGCAAAGTATTGGGTTTAGCAAGTAGAGAAACCTGTAAAAAATTTGGCAACTAAGTTAATAATTTTATCCCTATTTCAAATATATAGCTCGTAAAACTAATAACTGTTCCCGAATTTATCATTAGATGGATTTACAAAGTGTCTTTAATATCACGATTATTATTATAATCTAACTGACTCAACTCATATATCATTTAAAAGAGCATTTAAAGCTCTACAAAACGCACATAAAAGTTTAACTTCCAGACTTTACAATATAATTTTATTGAGGTTTCAGAAAGACCTGTCATAACCCTGAATTTCAAAAAACCCTGCTTTTTGGGGGTCAAAAAATAATGCTATAAATTGAATTTTTCGTAACTTTCTTGTTTCCCAATGAAATTTTTTGACCAATATGTCATCTGAAAGAGAAATATTTTTTCTACAAAGTGCAAGGTTTAGATCTGGTCATTGTTAATAACAGATGATTTTTTTTATGTTTTCAAGAAATTGTTGATACAATTTTGTAGGGTATTTTCTTAGTCAGAAATGCAACCTCACTTTTTCATCTGGATGTTTCTTAAAAACGCTTACCAAATGCTTGTTTAAAAGCCAAAGTTTTGGGCTATACAAACTACTCATAAGCACCTTAATAGGTTTATTCTTGTTACAATAACGTGCTTCACAATACATCCCGTTTTTTCAGATTTGCAATCGAGAAATTGGATGACATATTCGTGAGTTAATTATATGCAAAGGTTTCATAAATTTTGTTGTTTGTAACCTGTTTATGAAAACAGGGGTACCAAAAAGCCTAACAAAACTAAAAGATTTTGTAAGTGCTGATCATACTTTGAAAAAGATAAACTTAAATGAAAACAATTACCTGAATATTTCATTTAGGAGTGATAAAAAGTAATGCCAGTTTACAGGGCCTAAACTAACATTCTAATTATTTTATTAATATAGTCTTGTAGAGGAAAAGTTGCGCATTCGAATGGTGTATCACATTTTATAAATTATTTGGGTGCTGTTTGAGTTATCAAGTTTCCAAAAAAATCTCTTTCTTTTTCGGATACGGTATAACCTCTTATGTGTAAATTTAAGGGCCTATCTAACTGACTTTGCATATGTCCTCTGATTCAATACTTTGAAGTAACTGTGGCTCAGATCTCGTGTAACGATTGTCACTTTTTAAGTAAAGCCGTCATGTAATAATGCAGCTAACTACTACTGACCGTTAAAACTAATAAGGATATTTATTAACTTTAATTTCACTTAATGGTGGCACGTATCCCTATATTATTCTTTTTTGAATACTAAGGTCTAATATCATTTGAGGCTAACACTTTGCTTAAAGATGCACTAATATACGTTGAAAAATTATTGCAGAGCTACAACGCAAGCTTTCTGTCCGACCAAGCATCGACAAACTGAAATTCTTCGTCTCTTGACCTGGAACGCTCTTCTTCCGACGACAGGAAACATACTATGTGCGCCGACAGACTTGCGTTCTACTAAAATTAATCATTCAGGTACCTAATTATTTGTTTTTATCAATACTGATAAATAAAAAACTTATAAAATGACACATGAAAAAGCCACACATATAAGCTGCAATTCGTTACAGCAGAAAAAATGATAAGATCATCAATAATGTTAAAACTAAAAACCAAAGTAGATGCTCTAAATTTCTGGCTACACATAAGATAAGACGATAAAAATGTGCAAAATGATCCCCAAGCATTTATTGCGATTTATCTACAACATGTATTTGTTAAATATTTGCTTTAATCCCCTAGTTTTGACTAGTCAATGAATAAATTCCATTACATTAATTATGACTCTAAAAATATTAACACATAATAAAAACATAATGCATAAGCATTACGATCTTCTCATTTAAAACTTTTGTGACTTTTCTTGAAATTTTAAACATCTCTTGATTTACGATGCGATTCTCACCAAGACTTTAGATACCTCAATTTAAACAATTATTTTGTCAAATTTTTATTTCAAATAATAATTTGAAAAGTTGACAAGCATTTTGGAATGCTCCAAGAATAGATTTTGCCATCAGAAAACAGTATTCTGTCCATGTAGTAAACATATTATAGGAAGACATTCTACACAATAAATTCCGCACTTTCTTCCAAGTTGGAATATATTTTTTTTTACTATTTTGTTTTACGAAAAAGCGTAGTTTATTATTAACTTATTATACACAAATGACTATGACTCGGTTTACTTACTAATTACTAACAGCATTTCAGCAGGTTTCGGCCTTCGATCGTCAACCTATATGCGATGAAATAACCGCATATTCTGACAATATATGACAACCAAAACTTTTAGTCCCAGATTGTCTTCTAAAATTGATTTTATGCTACACAACGTAAATCGTTTGGCTCTCGGAATTATTTCATGTGTAGCAGATACAAAACTAAGCATTAAAGAGCATGATAAAAGTTATTTGGTATATTTATCTATTGATTTAAAAAGAATGTATTTAGGATTGCTATGACATTTTGTAACAAAGTTCGAGTGGCTGTGTACCCTATGTCCTTCCTTGACTGGTAGAAAGAAGTACATTCTGTCATTTGTTATAGACGCTGTCGTACAATCAGTTTTCCAATTATACTAATACTGAACACTTTTAATGGAAGGATGTAGCAAATCATCTAAAGTCTTTCGGCTCTTACAAATTGAAAAATAAAAAGTGATCGGAGTTAAATTGTCTTAGCTGAATCAACTTTCAGAAATTTCTTTAATCTTCGGCATTTGGAATTGTGATCATAATCATACTTTTAAAGAAGAAAGTACGCGTATACAATACAATAGATGGCGCAAGGTACGCTTTTTATTTACTGCTATCCATATTCAGCAAATTTTAAAACCGACCATATTAATGGTAACTAATCATTTAAAAATCGTGCACGCTAAATTATTGCATCCGGAGAGTTGTTACGGTGTGCATCAATCAAGAAAATATGGGATAATAACCCACTAGCAATATTCAATTTTAGCCTCATGCAATCTAGTTTCAAAATACAATCTTTTTTATTTTCATTCCTTTCCAGGAATGAGAAGGTACCCAAACGTGAATTTGGGAAAAACCTGTATATACCGGAAAAATGGTATTTACAAACCCGAGGGGGGTGGGAGAAAGTCCAAAATCATAGAAAATGGGGCAACGTGAACACATTGTATGTATGTTAAGTGGCTTTTCCCAGTTTAGGACTTTTCCCCACTTCCCGGTATTTACCAGGGCAAATCACTTTTTCCCGGGATTTTCTCAATCTTGTTCCTTTCAAAACAGATAATTTTCAAGTGAAAATTTTTTAATTTTGTATCAGTTTGTATTCCGCCGTCGATAAGAAATTACTCGTACTTCATTAATCCTCGTGTGGTAATAATTAATTATGAAACGTTTCCCATGATTCGTACTGGATTCATTTAGCTTGACGGGTTGATATCTCCCATATGATATCTCTTAAACGAATCGGCTACCCAGGTATGCAAGCGGTTTTTGGCCCAGAAAAAAAACTGTCCCAGACAATCAAAAACAAGAATATCCAGACAAAAAACATTCTAACATTCCATTTTCTTGATCACCCTTGCAGATCCAAATTTTTAGTAAGAAAGGAAACAAAAAATTGTATCTCACTGACCTCAAGAACAAAATTTGAATTATACAAATTATCGAAACACTCTTTCTAAAATAGGAAAACATTATCGAGCTTTTTTAAACCCTGTTCATTTCAAAACTTTCACACACAACAACTCACTTTAAAGGATATTCACTATTGACTTTGCAAAGCAAATAATTTCCAATCTTTTTATTTGTGCTCTTTTTTGCATTAAAACACAAGCTAAGCGCATTCGTGAAGAATCTATGCGTCTGCGAATCAGAACTATTTAAAACAAAGATTTAAGAGCGTTATAATATTGCATTTTGTACATGATACTTAGAAGTAGCCTCAAATATAGTTTGCTGCAATTTCGATCTAGTTCTAATGAATGGACTATTAAAAAAATTGAGAAGGAAACATTTTGGAAGAAAGTTAATGCATTGTGTGGGAATTTTTTAATCCAACTAACTTTAAAAAGTAAAAATTCCTCGAATTCTAAAATGGATTTAACTCCAAGGCGGCATAAATCTATCGGTGTGCAATGCACTTACCCATTTTTGTGTAGAAAAGGACTTTGTATAAAAAATTTATCACAAGCAAAAACGATGCTTAAAATGCTAAAACTGCTGTATTCTTTATTTTCTCACATTTAGTAGCTCGAAAGGTAACGAAGACTGAGCATCTCTGTTCAGTTAACTCACTTTTTATTGTTTGAATGTGGCAGTGGCGCATAAGTTATTATAATACAGGTACCTTAACTATGAAGTTAGAATTATTATAACATTAATGTCTAAATAAGTGCTAACTTGTTAAATGTTTAATTAGGAATAGGCAGATAGGTAGGGAAGCAAATTTCAAAGTTAATAGAGCATTGCAGGTATATATTGCACAAGAAATATCAGACTGGGAGTCGAGAGCCATTTTGTTTAGTTGTTTGTCGTATCCAGTTAACTTGAATCCATCTTTATGGAATGCTCGTGTATAATAGTGCCTACAATACTATTTCTCTAGACGTGCACGTTTGTGTGCAAACCGTTAATTTTCGAATATTTACTGGATCATCTAGCGATCATGAATGGTACACATCTGGTACACCGGACGGGTAAATTGAAACAATCAATCATTTATTGGCTTTATGTCCTATCAGTATTGGAAGCTCACGCAAGCCTAATTCTTAGCTATCTTATTATCATTTATATTTTGTACTATTTTGTATTTTGTCAAAATATTATAGGAATCTGAATCTATTTGAATTCCGAAAGCCGCTCCTCAAAACTTACATTGTTTGCAAGAAAAAGTGCTGTCATAACACACAGTACCTGAATAAATACACGTTTAGTTTTCTACTCCACCATTCACAACGCTGGCCTTATAAATATGCCTCATATAGGTTACCTGACTCTGCAACCAAAATATTTTTCCTGCTGGACTAGAAATCTCATTGTACAAGAAAAACAGTATGTCCAGCTTGCATACTACAATTCCAATTTAGTTTCCTTGACAACTGAAACGAACCGCAGGATGTCATATTAAGTGAGTACGAAAAATGAAACTAATTCTTTTATTCTAGTTCAAAAAATGTCATTGTCTGTAATATCCTGTCATGACAGTTTCAACCCAAACGAAAGATTTGTAAAATTTCATTGGTCGACAATAGTGTCGTATAATCCAAGAAGAGGAAAATCCTTTAGCATCATGTTTCCGCAAAAAATATCTTCTAAAGCCATGTGCTTCGTATTTTTAAACAAAAAACAACAAATTTAGTATGTTGTTCAATAATTTCTGGACTCGCCGTGATAGGCAAGTTACTACAAAAAAATTCCCAGCAGATACATATTCCCGGAACGTAAGTTGCCAGAAACAGAATGTCCTAATAGAGTATCTGAGTATACAAATTTGGAGAATCAAAGATTTTCCTTGGAAAAGCAAATCTCAGAACGAACGTTTGTTAGACGTAATTCACACATATATTTTTTAAGTATTTTTACGTCGAAAATATTTTCAAAATATGTATGCTAAAGTCATAATTCTTCTAGTTTCCTTGAAAATCACATTAATTCACTACAAAGTGAAAAAACAAAAACACTTACATAAAAAGAATGTCATTAAAAAAAACATGTCGCTTTCAGCAAACCCGGCAGTTAAATACAACACATTGTCCTTCGCTCTAAATATTATTTCAGTTTTCTCTCGCATACAGAGTCTAATTATTTAAAAGTTCAATCTTGGAAAAATCGCTTACATTCATTTCTAGTTGCGAGGTTCCTATCGAAGAAATTGATGTAGATTTTGCTGTTGTTTGTGCTACGTTCTTAATTCGTAACACAGCAAATACATGACAGTTTAAAAAACGTTGAATGGACATCCCTTGTAGAGCCCTCAAATTACTGGAACCCTAACGTTTTTGTACTACGTGCCTTATTTTATATTAAGAGGCGAGAAAACATTTTCCCAACGGGCTAATAATGCCTTAAGGAGGAATTTTTAAAATTTTGACTGATATGAATTACAATAACTTCATTTGGGAAATTAAGTATCACAAATGAACTGTTCATGTGCGAAATGATGGATGCTCAAATTTTTCATATAAAGCATTTTACACCTCAGCTTGTTGATAAAGAAAAGGTATGCGCATGTAATAAAAAGTAATGTAAGCGCTTGGATGCCTTCACTTGAACATTGTTATCGTGCCATACCATCTGCTCGAACACAATTTACTTCTGAAAACATTTATTCAGAAAATTTCACTAATGATTAGGGTTTGCTCACTCGTTCTACTGTTGGAGGTATTTCCGAATTCAGAATCTAGAAATGTAAGTTTCAGAGACACGGGTTAATTCCTGTGCACCATTGCAATATTGGCTAATTGATTTTTATCAGAAATTGACTGTTTTCCCAGAAAATAAAAATATTATAAAGTCTATTATTGTCAAATTTATTTCTTAACTGATCTGTAGAATTGTCTCATTTTGATTTGAAACTAACGATAAGAGCAGCTCATCTATCTCATTCAAGAGCCATATCCACAAATATCACAAAACAAACGAATTTGCTTCAGAAAAGCATTTAGAAATTTCTTGAAGCATTGTGTAACAGATTCATTATTACTAAATTTGAAAATATAAATGTTGTAATATAAAACGAATTACTTTTGGTACTATATGACACTCAGGGTTAGCTTCTGCGAGCGAAATTTTGTAGTCATCCATTGTCTAATTACCTTACCTTTTCATTGGTTTTAACTTATTAAATATGGAAACATTTCAGCATTAGGGAACTTCATTCATTTAAATTAATCATAATATTTGGATTGGTGCCAAAAAAGTTATATTGTAAATTATCACGTTAATTTAAGCAATTTGTTTTGTTTGGAATTCAAAGAATGAAAAAGAATTTCTGTATTCGAAGTATCAGGTAAATCAATTGATGTGATTAGCAATCAAGAAACTTTGGGAAGAAGCGGCCTGATCAAATGACAATTGTTAGTGAACTATACTACTACGGGAAACGATTGATCAGTAACCACTGAAATTATGTAAAATGTAGAAACACAAAAAGTGTGCAACATGCTGATTATCCTTGGTCAAAATACTAGCAGACAACTGCAGAAAGCAGCCAAAAAAATCAACAATTTTGGACAAAAACCTTTGAGAAAGCGTTCACAATTTTTTAAAGGCGAGAGAGATTTTAAAATGCTTATTAAATTGATATAACTGAATTTGCATTGCTTGTACGTCAAAAAGTCTCAAATTCTTCCTTCCCGTAAAATGGGTTAATATAGGTTGACACCACAATTTACATGCTAGTATTTGAATGCATGAAATTTACGAATAGTGTGAACAGAGATGTAAAAAGATCTACTTTTATCGAATTTATCACAAGAAACCACATGAGTATCAGAAACAAGTATTTGTATTTTTCACAATTTTTTGCAAAAATTTAATTAATAAATTGATTAATAGGCAAGAAATGATATGTGTATCTGACAACTTAACCGCCTTCAAATGCCTCATGCTGTCAAATAGGAAACCATCTTCCGTACACGTAAGGTTGTTTTGTTATAGTTTTTACTATAAATTTGATGCGCAAAAACTGATAATAAATGACACTTTGAATCCCAAAGCCCGGTACACGTCCGCTTTTATTTTACCACTCGTGAAGACGTATTTGTTGATATTCGGATGATACGCACAAAAAAATGATTTTAATTTATGAATATCATAATTCTAATGAGTTTTAATCATCTGTTTGGGAAAATCCGGTACCATACTGTAGTTTGTATTTGATTTGCCGTATCAGTATAAAAGATTGCTTAGTTTTCCTCACAAGCTGATATTTTCGATTTTCATTCCTTAGACCGCGTGGTAGAAGCCTAAATTTATCAAAGCTGGCCTATGGAACCCATTTTTTGGGTGATATCTTTGGTAATTCGGAACTAAGGATCTTGCAGATTGCTGGGAAATTTAGACAAGACATTGGATTATACTCTTAATGATATAAGTCAACTGTGGATACTTACTCTGGTGCAATCATTTTCTGTGTTTTCTTAAAAACTCATACCATTCATTTTTTTAGGATCCGAACACATATTTCAGGAAACACCGAAATACTAATCTAAACGAGCGAATTTGTTTGATTCTGAAAACAGAACAAAGTCCAATTTTTTCAAAAATCCGTTAAATGCAAAGAAATAAGCCGAAACAGCTTGGCGCAGAACTTAAAATCTCATCTTGACAATTTTAGTTTGCCTTCAATTAAAAAACTGTGGAAGATACACAGTAAAAGTTCTTTATATTTATTATTTGAGTTCCATGACATTGAGTTTCATGCAAAATGCGACTAATTCTAGACTTGTTATGACAACATTTATGACATAAAATTCATAAATCGTTCATATACTTGTCAAGCTCTACAACAGTGTCAACCGACACAAGTTCCTAAAATGTTGTGCAGTGGCGTTTAGTACACTTCAACTCCCAAAATACGATGTCCAGAAGATCTAAAGAGCATCTGTATCACGAAGTATTGAGAAATCTGGAAGCAACACTTGATTTAGACTTGTGCGAATGATAATTTGTTGGCTAAAATACAATTCGCATTAAAAAACTAAAGCTCCAATGAAAGCTGTTAATTTGCTTTTAGACTTTAAACACATTTCCTGTGCACTACAAATAAATTTACGTAGAGACTATAATGTTGCAGATTTTTTAAAACTTTTAATCCAATTTGCTTGCAACTTTATACAATAAGCCATGAAGAGCTTTTCCTAGGATTCGATATACTTGAATCTTTTTATGCAGTAACATGAAAGTTTTGTATCTTGTTCACCATCTTAATATCCAGATGGAGGTTTTCTTAGAAATTCAAACCGTGTAATTAATTTCAAAATTTGGTTTTTTGTGTATATAAGCTGTAAAACATATTCAATATGAGCTTAATGCAAACTGGTAACTCGCAATCAAGGCAGCAAATATAACAAGAAAAAACATGGTTATCAAGAGTAACTTGTTCACATACGCTACCGGAAAAGCACAAATTAGTAACGAAAGGTTTTGCAAAGCTATTAATTTTATATTATCATATTGTTCAATTTTTAATTTCCATGTGCGTATATTGCCAAAAATCTAGTGTAATATTATAACTGTGAAAAAATCATTTATTTTGAATGACGCATTACCATTGCACAAAAATCCACGCATGACTCCTTATGTAATTATGCACAGAGTTTCTATTGATGTTACATATTATTTATTGATATGCAATAATAATTTTGGCCTATATTATACGTAATTACCTATTACTTAGAGGCATATTTAATTTAATAATATATGATCGGTACGACCTTGTAGAATTAAAAAATACATACACGCAACTATGTGATTACAATTAACCAACTTGCGCTAAATATTCAATACTTAAACTAACGATATTAACGATTTTGGGAAAATTTCGAAAACTTTAGTATAACATCACAAATTTGCAGAGAGGATGCTAATTTATACCTCTACCTTTCATTCAGACAACGACCTAATGATTTAACACAATGTTGGACATTATCATTCAAACCAAAAAAGTGGTGTGTAACAATTTTTATTCAACATTAAACCGAAATTTAATATGCGATGATGGCAGGTTCATCACTTACAAGTGGTATGTGTATTAATATTGTCGGGAACAAATTGGAATAAGTCTAAATTTCCGCATCACATCGATCGTCTTAAGTTTTTTGTCGGCAAATTGGTTATATATTTATTCTCCGTTACAGAAATTTTTTATCGTAATTTATCTTGAAGAATATAGAATACCTATATATTTTAAAAATATTTTTTGACACAAATATTTATGCTAGCATTTCATTTCCTAATTGCAAGCAGAAACTCATTAAAAAACTAATTAGATCGAGAAACGAAAGAATTCACTACGTCCACTGAAGTGATCTTACTTATTTTTTCCCTTAAATCTGAAATTTATATAATCCACAAGTAAACATTAGCACAGTGCCAATGTTGCATATTCTCTGATGCATTGGATGGTAAAAAAAAATTAATGAAGGTGTAATGACCAAAACACTAGAATCAATGGTTGCTTTTTACCTCACATGTTCCACTGACTCTGCTAGTCACTTAAGCGAACGTCAAGATTTAAAAAATATTTTGGGGTGTTGATATCATGTGTACAAATTATGAACAGTTTTATTCAACACTAATGAATCACTACTCGCAACAGAAGGGGCACAAATCAGTTAACCAAACAATATTTTTTGTCGAGAAAACTTCGATAGTGTTGCGCGGATTTGTAAACCAGAGGAGTAAAAAATCCGTGCAACAAAACTGTGATCCAGTGGAGTAATTAATATTATTTATTTTAGTAGTAGAGATTAGGGGCATTATTATTAATTAATTAAATTGAGAGCAGAGAACTTTTATGCACCTGTCGTTCATAATTATCAAATGAATTTTACAACAAATGTTAATTATTTTATGGGACAGAACTTTTCAGTAATTTACTGGAACAGTTTCCAGAATTATAGAGGCAAAATTGGATAACAGGATGCAAAAAATTTGGTAGCTCGCTGCTTGCTAGCTTGAACCAAATCGTGCTCATTCGTTTGTATAGTATAGATATTTTAAAATATTTTATAAAATTACAGATCAAAAATACTGCAAACAAAATCAAATTTAAATAAATTCCGTCAGTAAAGAAGGAAAGTTCACTACTTCATTCCTCACACTTTACTCATATTGTAAAATGTGTGGAGTAATCAGTAGTGAACAAATAATAGAATGCAAAATACGTTTTGTGATAAACTCAGCATAACAAACACTATATCATTGTGGATAATTTTTGTGTACATTTTGTTCTCATAATATGCGTGGAGTCGAATTTAACATCCTGGATATTCTGGTGAATAATGTTCAATTGAGTGTTGGGTTTTGTAGATTTTTTCTTGTTTTTCCGGCTTAAAAATTTATTTCCGTCACCACACAATTTTATAATTTGTGGAAGGAAATAAATATTGTGATGACAACACGTCGATACGTGAAACCTTGTAAAATTGTTTGGTAGAGTGAACTCAGATAGGTTACACTATACATGATTCAAAAAGTGTCATTACTTGAACTTGGATTCATTCGGATCCTGGTGCTGGTCTGTAAAAACCAGTTTTAAGTCTTTTCACATTCTCCCCAAAACTGGGTGTAGTAACATATTACTGTCGTAAACAAAAGATAAACTAATAAAGCTTTAAGAGGTTTAGCTTCCTTCAAGCCAGGTAACTAGGCTTCAAACACATGGCAAATATTTTATCTTTGGCAATTGTTTTCACAGTATTGAGACGACATCGAAACATCGCGATGGCGCCAGAAGAAAAACAGATGTTAATTCTTTACCCCAAGAAAGTGCTTCACACAAAAAACTAATTAAAGTGACGATATGACATGTTACAAATAAAAAGGATATTGCGAGGTTGCCGCAAATTGTAACATTTTTCATATCAAACCCTGTGTGGCTCCACTAACATGCAGTAGCAATGCTGACAAATAAATTTGGAACGTTTATACGCCAAAACCGACTGTTTATTTTTTCACTCAAATTGCAACCAGACAGGTGGTTTTTAGGCGTGCCAGAAAATTATTATCGGTTTACAAGTAAACAACAATAATCTAAGATTAAGGTTTCCTCTGGAAATCTAAAAAGTTAAAAGAACGAATATTCTAAAGACACTTTTTGGTTATATTTGATAACTTCTCATGTTCAAAGTCAAAACTTAACTATTATCACGCTTTACAAATATTTGAGAGATTAGTTCTAAAGATTAATATTTTAATTGTTAGGATGCAGAAGCGGAGCTTCCTCAATATAATCTCCATTTAGCCCCCTGTACTTCAAATTTTTAGGTGCCTTTATAATGTTAAGAACAGAAAGATAGTATGTGGGACGGCCGTAGCTTGCTCTCTCATTAATACTTAATTCCTGCTATCTGCTCAGCATCACATAACATACTTCAGAGTTTTAAAAAATTAGAGAGGTCTTGTTTCATCGAGTTATCAAATTTTGTTTAAAAGTCCCAATTCTATTGATTATCCTATGAACCTTTTTACTTAGGACAGATTTTTGCAATTACACAGATTTTCGGGATCGACGGAAATATTCCAAACTCAAACAAAATCGTCATAAACAACAATTTGGGCATGATTTTTAAATTATGATTTTTCAATTTTCAAATAGGTTTGCATGCAAAACTCAACTTCTATCACCTTAATTTCATGTAGCAGTATTTTTCCTTTGAATCAGTCTCATGATTCTTCAATAATCTTGCGAGTTCAGTCAGGTTCAGAGTTGGCAATTGCCAGCTCCAAGCTGGAACTTGCCAGCTGTGGTGGAGCTTGCACGTGGCAGCTTGCAGCTGGCAATTGCCAGCTTTTGAGGCCATTCTGATGGTGTTTAGTCAATTTTTCGACAAAA
>JAQIXX010003935.1:0-17795 GCA_034700605.1 Willowsia nigromaculata
AATGCTGCACATTTTATATATTTAATCTAATTTGTTTGTCACTTTGTCCAAAAAACTACTGAAGTTCATGTGAAGATAAGCGTTACTTTTTGGGGTTCAATGCTCCATACAATATAGCACAGTACATCATAAAGCTTACTACTACAAGTATCGTACAAGGTAGCTGTAAACTTTTTATAAGTCACTTAAAATAAATGTTTTGAAACTAATGCTACGGTAATGACATGTGCAAGTACGTTATATATTTAGGACTTTCGGTTAATGGAGACCACTATGCCACATAAACAAACATGATTTGTAAAAGCATATTCCGGATACGTGACAGAAAAATGAACTGAGTAGCGCCAGAGATGGGTACAACCAAGGGTGCTCAAATGTTTTTGTTACGAAAATGACATAAAGTCTGCAAACTCATATTAAATTCCACTTGGGTATGACAATTTTGCAGACCAAAACTTATTTGCTAAAAATACCATTGCTAGTAAAATTTAAAGTTTTAATGGTAGCTGTTAGTTTGTTTTTAGGCTTTAAATTAATTTATTTTTCACGACAAATAATTTTGCTTCATGTAATGCTGCACATTTTATATATTTAATCTAATTTGTTTGTCACTTTGTCCAAAAAACTACTGAAGTTCATGTGAAGATCATTTCGTAGGATTTGATTTTCTCGGTGAGTTTTTGGCAAGCAACGGTAAAAATTTTGCATCTTGTTCACAATTTAAATATCTAAGTGGGGTATTCCTTAGATATTCCAGAAACTCCAAACTGTTTTCAAAATATGGTTTTTTGTGTATAAAATCTGTAAATAATTATAAATAAAAACAAACTGAAAAGTTATCTAGCTATGCTTATTTACATAGTTTTGCAAATTTTAAAGTTTCAGCGTCAAAAGATGTTGCTTCCAACGAAATCCCGGCGGAATCACTTTTTCAATTCGTAGCTGCCGCCATTTGAAAACAGTGAAACTTTAAATTTTTTCCTTCGTGCCATTTTGTTATGTTTCTGTAGCACTAAGCAACCCTGTACACTGATATCTTAAATTTTGATTTGGATTTTGATGATTTCCCATACTAGATGATTTTATCTATTGTTATTGGTCATACATATTATATCTTAATGTAGTACGTCCCATCGATGACAGCTTATCACGTTACCAGATGTATGATAACCACTAATTAGCCACCCATACTTGGACTTATCAAGTAACCGTCAAAGCTCGAAAGACTGCCACCTACACTAATGCTGGAATATCCACTGCCAGTGCTGAAAGCAGGTGTGCCATAAGCTACGCTGGGACGGTGTTTTGTAACCAATTTATTGCTTAATTTTTGAAGATCATCCACAGTAAAGCATCAGTTTTGTCCATTTACAATTAATTTGACTTTTTAGATATATAGCTGCCTACAAACTTTACAATCATGTTGTCAGGCCCTCCGCCACATTCATTGTACCCTCCAGAGCTGCCTCCTTCACCTCCGTTGCGGTATTTTCCGGAGTTCCCACTTCCACTAAAAGTAGCCACCAGCGGAACTGGAGCCACCAGCTTCTGCATTTTATGTCGGAGCTGAGACTCCATATTGGGAAGCTTAATCACCCGGTACGCTGCAAAGACCTTTATTGCAGTTAGTAGAACAGTCATCGGAAAGGCCAAAAAGACATTTTAATGAAGAAATGATTCCTTTGCTTCATGAATTCAAAATTAAAATATTGGGTTGATTGATGGAACTCTAGAATACCTTCAAGGCTTGCGTATCTGGTTGAAGGTTCTGGAGCTGCATTGCTGTCGAATGGATCTGTATAGCCACCGAGTGCATCATAAATGTTTGAAGAGTCTGAACTTCCAGCGGTGTAGGTATTGGATGGCGCCGAGTTGGAAGAGCCGAAAGTATATTGGAAGGCTCATAACTCGAAGCACCAACATGGTTTGAAGGGCCGAAATTGGGAGAACCGTAGGAGTTGGAAGGTCCACCTAAATTAGAGATATGAATTGAATATTTTTGAGCTGGGGGCTGAGTACATGTTTTTGGAGTTAAGTTGTGGAAAAGTCATGCTGCGTAAGTGTTCGATGGTCTACCAGCGTTTGTGTCTCCTCGGCTGTTCCAAGTATTGACAGTACGGTGAATACGGTGGAGCATTGCTGGTTAAGGATCCTCCAATATTTGGGAAACGAGTATAATATCTGTTCCATGGTTCACAGTTCGAGGCTCAATATCTGTTGGAAGACCCCAAGTTCGGGACTGACTATTTTAGAGCCCATTGTTTGGTGCAATGTAACAATGAGATGGTGAAAGGTTGGTTGGACGTCTGATAACTAGTCGAAGGTCCTGGGTGCGTGGCACCTTAGCTGTTGGAGGGATCCATTGATCTCTTCTTCTGCTAGTCAATAAAGAATTCTAAAATTATATCTGATTTTAATCTTTTAAAAATAATATCAATTTACCCAAAATTATATTGAAATGTGATCTACTAAAAAGAAATTGGAATGCTCAAGCTTTAAAAACGCACACCACAGCAGTTAAAATGTGAACTGCAAGCCATTAGACAGACAAGCCAAGTCCACTTCTTTTTGTAAGCCCTCTAGAAACGGAAATGGTATTGATTCATTATGTTTTGAATCAAAGGTACATGATTCAAAACGATTTGAATGTTTTGACGGTAAAACACCAAACTATTTTACAGTTCAAACGGAAGATACTCTTTTCATTGTTATGCTCATCAGACATTCTTATCTGAAGGGCTACAATACACTGAATAAATTGACATTTATCAAAGAATTGATTGCTTTTCCACTGACAACTAATAGAATTATTACAAAGGGTAGCTTTATTACATAAGTAATATTACAAAGCCGTTTTACATTTTCGATATAAAATCCGAAAACCAGATGTATAAGATGTTCGGTTTGCCATATTCGAATGCTTTGATATGTTACAAGGAAAGAAACGAGAGGCGGGGTTCATAATTTTCATGCTATCAAATTAGTCGGGAAGTTCAGGTAAAGGAAAATGATTGTAAGGACGTAGTGGCAGGCGTAAAGCCAGCCTCGTTATTCGAAGTTCCATAAATTCATTAATGTTCTCAGATATTTCCAAGTTATGTAAACTTCTAGATGTAATAGTTTTTCCTAAATTGCTAAAAATATATGGGGAACCTTGAGTCATTATAATACTACTTCTTAACTGGAGCCATAAATAATGCCTTAAGTCAACCCGAAATATGTCCTTAAAAGCAGCTAATAATGAGCTTTGGATATGTTCTTGTGAAAGTGGTTGTCGCAACTGTTGAAAACGTTGACGCGTGTTTTTGGAAAAACATTTTCGGTATTATCACAACGCGCATTTAAACTAAATAACATGATTATTTGTAGATACGTGAACTGACGGAATTTGAAAGTTAAAATAAGTCAGCTACTGGCTTGGAATTTCGCATAACTGTAGCTTAAACTTTGTTCATGCAATACAGAGTTTTAATTTTGACCCTCTAATCAGAAAAATGTGGTTGGTCTTCGACCTGATGTGGTCTTAAGTAAGTCGAACGCAACTTTAGATCTATGCAGTTCAAAATTAATTCTCATTATTCATGCATGTGTGCAAATCGTAAACGGTGGGGAGTAATTTACAAATCATCTATGAGAATTTATGGTTTATTGTGTATGTATTTTTCTGAACAGAATTACATATATTATTATATTTCATGGAATCGTGCCATAAAATTTACTTTGCTGCTCAGGAATTAACAAACTAGGATCGCTATCAGCTGCTTTTGTTGGGTTTTTATTCTGTGTTATGAAAAATGTTGCGTTTCCATTAACAACATAGCATAATTAAATCCTAAATGTTCAATTGTATGTGATAATACAACATTTTGTCTACGGTGAATAATTAATTTTTACACACTAGACCACCTATACATTTAAGACTATGAAAAGTGGCGCTAAAATTACTTGTAAGAATATTTAAAAATTCAATATTTACTTATGGTGTATAATTATAGGATTTTTAAAAAACATTTGAGAGTAGTCAATGGCCAGAATTTTACACAAGAAAATTCCATCCCCTAAATGCTGGCACTAACCACTGCTCTGCCACTGTTGACATTAGCCATGCCATAAGTAACGCTGGGACGATGTTCAGTTCAGATGAATGACCAAATTAATAGGTCGAAAGTTTGCCAATGCCACTGGCGTTCCATATTTGAAGCTAACACCACGTTATGTCTAAAATTAATATTTAGTTCATTACAGAACCTACCAACATTGGATTACTTAACTTGTAAATTTTTTTGTACCTCTTCGGTCAGTGCCCACAAATATTACGATCGCATTTTCAAGTCCTCCAACACCTCCACGATATCCTCTAGCTCCTTTTCCTTCACTGTTTCCATAGCCACCTCCGTACCCTCCAGACTTCGTACCCCCGTCGCTGTATCCTCCTAAGGAGCTCCCACATCCACAGTAGGCACCTGCAGAACTCTAGCCACCACCTGCGTTTCAGGTCTGAGGTGGAACCCCAGAGAAAAACGATGGATCATGTACATAAAACTACGACTACAAGCAAGTAGAGATTCAAAGCTTTAGAAAGATTCATTCGAAACTCTTACAATGTTACTCTGTAACAATCAAAACTTTTACACCAATTTATGCTAGTTTAATTTATTACTACAACGTGCCACCACAACCAAATATCAAGATGGAATGACGTAATTCTTCTCATCATCCCATATATTTTTAGCCGTATCAATGACTGCTTATCAGCTCACCAGATAATTGATATCCACTATTGCTGCTATATCCACTGCTACTACTAAATGCTTCCTAAACAAATACTCAAACTTGGATTAGCCTCTGGCACCGCCAAGCTCAAAAAACACGCACTGCTCATATTAGATGTCCTATATGTCACGCTGGCACGGTGTTCCTTAACCGATTTATCATGTATAATTTTTTTAAAATAATGCACCAGCATTTTTGTTTGTTATTTGCAATTAAATTAACCATTTTCATCACGGCCGACAAACTTTTCGTTCACGTTGTCAAGTCCTCCGCCACCTCCAATATATCCTCCAGCCCCTTTTCCTGCACTACTTACTCCGCCACCTTCCCCGCTGTAACCTCAGGAGTTTTCAACTCCAATAAGTCACTTGCAGAACTGGAGCAATCGCCTTCTACATTTCTTGTCGGAGCTGGGATTCCATATTGGGAAGCTTCAGTTCCAGGATCCCTGTATAGACATTTATTTCTGAGTGAAGAATATCCGCTGGAACAGCCTTACATTATTTTGTTAAGAAATGCAAAGTTTTTGTTTTAAAAAATCGATTCATAATTAAATGCTGGATTAAAAGGAAGCGGATCCGACGCAAAATAGGTGTAAAGGAGCTCCACTGATCTCATAGATGTTGGCCCTGTGACCAACCGTTTTTTAGACGACATCAAAATTTTAAACCGTCGTGCATTATAATATGTGAGCCATCGAAAAGAGTTTATAGGAACGCGAATTGAGTAACGCTTCAATTGCTTTTACCCCGAAGCATGGAGTACACAAAGAGATTATTCTCTCCCCCTCAGCCTATGATTACGTGACATACCCTTAATTTGTCTTTGATAAGTGCTGTTTCAAGCTAATTGAAAATACGACCCACAAAAGTCTTTCAAGCTTTTGAGATTCGTGCAGAAGGTAAAAATTATTTAAAGGGCAAACCATTTAAGGCAGAGATTGAAAATTGATGCAAGAGAAATTTTTGTTGCATTTGAAGTCCATCCATGTTTGGAGTGCAGCCCTTAAATTCCCAAATTAACCTCCTACTTGATATACTATACATCGATATTGAATAAAAACTGTAGATTTTTAATGGAACCAAAGGGTGTCGGAAGAAGGGTCTCCAGAGGACATTTGCTTTCGTATTTAACTGTATAATGTTCTGCATATTATTTTGTTTGCTGGACTTCACCTGCATTTACGTCGTAAACAAAATAAAAATAAATCTCATCCTCACTGGCTGGTTCTGTGAATGTATCTCATGAAGATTATATTGTAGGCTTGCCATTAATAAATGTCTCACAAAACCACATTGAAAGCAGCAATGATTTATACCCTACGAAACTATCAAACTTATTTACGAGTAAAACTAAGTTGGCAATTTCAAGATTTACAGATATTAACTGTGTAGAATTTGTGTTATTATATAGTCCTCAAACGACTGAAAATTTTTGGTAATACCACAAATGGCTAGTGTTGCTCCTGATTTTCGAAAACACTATCTGAGTGTGTCTGTGGAAATGAAACTGAAAGCTGTAGCTGTGAGAATGAGGCTGGTTATCACATGGATTGTTTCGTTTGGTACTGGAATGGAGTTCTTAAGAACAAGAAGTAAATTTAGAGACACATTTTGTGATGTATTTTCGTCAACAAGTTCTTATTCAATTCTTAAACCGCACTTTTTGCTGATTTTTGGTCTTCAAATCTAAAACTGATTGTTTTGAAATCACCATTATATTTGTTAATTCAACTTATTAGTAATTATCAAAATATATATTTATTATTCAGTCATGTAGCATGTTTGAAACTAGCCAATATACGTTGAGGAATGGTATATGCATAAATTGATGCCAGAAAAGGAAGAATTTGAATTTGAATCAAATCAAGAAATATTGATTAGTACTGCCAGCCGAAATTTAATAAAAATGACCGGCATTTTACATCGTCTCAGGTTCGTGTGTCCTGGGTAGTCAGGAAGATAATGAAAAACAATTAATGAACTGGTTTCAAGACTACAAAACATTCAGAGGATACAGGTCCTGAAGTGTGTAGAATCTGCACACCTGCAGGTACCGCTATCGACATAGTCTTAATTGATGGCACGTATATACATATATGTTTTGCGATCACCCCTGTTACACTCATATTCTAATAAATCCGATTCACATAACTTATCCCTCCACCGATAACAACTAAGATCTTCTGCTTAATTTTTGCATGCTATTGGACACGATGGCATTTTTTATTGCATCATAAGCTTTTGGCTATTTAATGAATTTTATTTCAATGCTTCAATCGTCAGAGAAAACCTATAAGAACCAAAGCGGAAGCAGCTGTTCATTATGTCAGAAAGAATTTTCGTTACAAGTTTGATTTAGCATTGAAATTTTCGAAGACATGCTATGAAACTCCCAATGTTGATTAAATCAAAAACTTTATTCCTCGTATATAAATAGGCTCCAGTAAATATGGTTTTATATGAAATTAGGCAGGAAGCCTTCAGAATTCGAAAGTTTATTTAAGGTTACTTATTTTATGAGGTAGCCTTTTTCACTAATGAAAATCTTGAGTAGTCATTCACTTGTTTAAACCCATTCATTGAAATTGGAATGCCGTTGTCTTTGTTGGTTTTTGCCGCAATGTGCCATTTTTAAACAAGCAAGAATTTTTGTTGACACGTAGATGAAACTGTATTTCTATTTACTAATTTTTACATATCTTTTGCCACCACGTTTACGCTGTTCGACTGGTAGAATGATGAAAAGTTGGAGCAATCATTTGCGCTTTCAGACACGAAAAATACTCATGATAGTCAAAACCTGTGTATCTACGCGCTTTCCATCAACCAATATTAAAATATTTCATTGATTGCGAGCATTTAAGATGAGTAATAAAACTAAAGGTTCTTGGGTTCCAAAAAAATTTATCGTGGTCTGAAATATTTAAAGAAAACTTTTTTAAAAGTAAATTGACAACAGGTTAATGACCCAACCTACTCAAAGGATGCATCAATTTCATCACCTTTCGCACAAAAAAACATTCCTGATTTAAATTGGGATTATTGTGTTTTATATGAATTTTATAGAAATGGGGATTTGAAATTCGTTTCGTGTGAACTTCCTTATAGCAATATTACAAAGTCCCCCAAGTTTTTTTTATTTGTTTGTAACAGGTTAAGTAAGTAGGTCAATTACATGAAACTTGTGTGATTTTATATGATTATTGTAATTATTTGACGCACACATACACGTAATTTTGGTATTTGTATCTCTGGATAATATCAGATTCACTCGAATTAGTAACGACTAAATATCAAGCGGATTTTGAAATAAATATTTTTACAGCGGATTTTCTCTGAAGATTGAAGCTTTGCAATAAAATACACTAAATGCCTTTATAAAAACAGATGATAAAATGTAAAATGTTTAGGTTCTCGTATGCCATCAAATTATTCTATTGGAGCTTCCCTAATCCTTTGACAAAATTACTTTTCAACTTTGCCACTCACAATATCCATGTTATACCAACTTATCAATTTTTAAAAAAAACTTTTAAGTTGCTATTAACTTCACAGTATATTTTTCCCAAGGAGATGAAACGACTACTTTGAGTAAGTATTTCTCATCGGCTTAAGGAAAAAACCAAATTACAGGTCATTTATAACCTATAGGAAGTATCATCAGGTGGAATGTTTTCGATCAATTCATATATTAGATATGACACGCCTATTCACGTTTTGATACTTTCTGGAGTTCCCTGTATAACAATAATATCTGGAATCGGAAGAGCCATAAATGTTTGAAGGAGGAGAGCTTTGAGAACTGTAACTGTTTTAAGATCCTGCATTTGGAGAGCAAAACTATTCAAAATGAACAAGTCGTGACTGTTTCCAGGAAGAAATACCATACCTAAACCTAGAGTATCATGCAGTTGAACTAAATATTAATATCCTGCGTTGTGTCGAAAAGTTTATAGATGGCCCAGAATTTGAAGTAACTGAAAAGTGTAAGTGTTTCGACATTTGTAGTGAAGACAGAAGAGAAAAAAGTGTTGCTATGTAAAACGTTTAGGAATATGACACTCGCTCTCTTGTCATTTCCTGAGAATATCTTGTGAGTACTATATAAGTATGTTGACAAAAAATTGAGACATAAATGGCTTTAAAACTTGAACCAAAATGCACCATTGATTTGCGTTCAACTTTGTTGTAACATCTTTGTACGAGCAAAACTATGCGAAAAATTTAAGATTTGTAAAAGCATTCATGTGAGTTGCGATATTATGCAGTCGTTTAATCGCTTGTAATTTTGTTTGTTGGTATAAGTTTTCTTGGATCACTAGCAAAAGCTTTAAATCTGATTGTCAGCTGAATGTAAAATGGAATCTGAGGGAAGATGGCATTGTACGGAAGTTTTGCAGCTGGCATGGAATTAACAAACACTCCTATGTTTTCAAAAAATAATGGGCTGATTTGCACGTTCCCCTAATATACGGCGTAGGTGGCTATGGAATAAGAAACTGATGACTAAAGTTTCTATTGGGAGTTTGTCGTGCCCACGTCAAGGCTTTCGATATCCCTAATAAGCCTCCAGAGTTTATAATACAAACCAGAGACAAATAGACATGTTTTTTACATTTGCTATGGTTAGCATGTATCTATTTAGATATTTACCCATAAATTAATGCATTATTTAATATTCATAAATACATGTCAGGATTAATGGGCTTTGTCTCAAAATACGAAATGTAGCATTATGCTATCAGTTAAATTTGTAATAAATCATCAGGAGTTGAGTAGTAGTAGAATATATTTTTCCTCAAAACTTTAGTGGATGAATACCAAGTCAGACAAGTGAACGATCACGAGGGATGCCAGAACATATAACCGTTGCTTAGGGACACGCACAGTAGGAACCGGAGTATATTTATGCTGTAGCCGTAACCAATAAACCAAAATCTTTCCAATATTTCTGTGAAAGAGCATGTTATGAATTTGAAGAGCAACAGATACAAGGTGATAGCGAAAAAAATGGAAGTGAAGTTGTTATCTGAAGGAAACGAAGTGTTCGCTGGATGAAGTCGAATAAATTGAAGCCTCCTGATATTCCCCAACTAATCTTGCATGCACGAACATCGGAATACAAAGACATATATGAAATATATAATTCCTGAAAATGCGGAGCAAATTGTCGGTCGTCGGCCTTTCTTTAGATGCTTTTTTAAACAAGCTTGTTTTTTTTTTGCGTAATGATCAACCCGGAAGGTTGTCTTTCGAATTTTCAGAGCTCATCTGAGTGCCTTTTTTTATATTAAAAATGAAAAATACAATTTCTTCAGGAAATTCTAAAAATTTGCAGCAGATGCTCCATACGAACTGAATAATGACTGGAGTTGGTGATCTTCAGCTTATAAGGAATGGCTTACAGTCTCACAAGAAGCCTGACAAATATTTTTAACTCCATCGACTGCGCCCTGTAAATTATATCGTTGGAATAATTTTCGTTCGATAGTAAACCAGAAGACTCTTACAAGACGTGCTCTTACTTCTTTTAGGTAGGAGTTTTTCAGTAAAGATTTCAAATGCATGAGCAGGATCTAGATCATCCATTCAGCAACAGGTCAGACCTCTTATTAAACGCGTTTAAAATTTTAATTCAAGAATAATAATATAACTTAACCTGAAAATTAGAATTTATTTTTGGTAAAAAAACGAGTGGTAGTTGTCTGAAAGCGAAGCAGCAGAAAGGATAAGAAAACAGCAGACAGAAATATTTTCGTCCGCAAAAAGCCAATCCAAATATTTAAAAATAATTCAAATATCACAACTATCACTGATGTTGTAGGCTCTTTGTAATATATTGGTAATTTCGTTCGATGCATTCAAATATACCCAAAAATAAATGGAGCACTTTGCACATTAACTTAACAGCTTCAGCTCTTTACTCTGCGGAGTGGGTGTCTAGGTGATATGTTTTTTGTTGTTGTGCAGCTCCAAGTGTGACGCTACCGTGTAAACTGGTGTTATTAAATCGTCAAAATTCGAAGTGTGAATTTTACAGACAAAGGAAGACAGCATTCTAATCAGCAACATTCAATCATTTTATTGTGCCATAGCTTTGTATTCAACTCTTATGACACCTCCGGTACTTGCCTAGTATTTCTGGTAGTAGAATAGTTAATAAGACGGTAAATTTAAAAAATTTCATGCTACTCAAAAAAATAATCATTCCATATTCAAACAGAATGGATTGGGATCAGCTAGTAACATTACAACGAGCATGATGAAATCTCAAAGTTAGTGTTACGAGCAGGAATGGCTACAGTAATCTTGTAATCAGTACAGTAATCTGTAATCTTGCTAAGGGTGAGAGAATGTTGACTCACTTTCGGTTTGGCATGACCGCAGGCTTGTTGTAATTGTGTTGAAGCAAATATTTTGTCTTTGTATAACAACAAATTTACCCAACTTTGGAGCAAAGTTTTTCGTCACTATCTAAAATACACACGTCACTATATGCGGATTAATTGCCACTATTTTGACGATTTTTATAGTGGCGTTCCACCTGGAGCTTTTGCCACTATTTTTGGTGCGATTACAACTAAAAAATCTTGAATTATTTTTTCAAAAACTTTTTTCACGTATTTTGAGTGTTGCAGGTCTGGCAAAAGTCGCATTCAGTCACGCTATTTGCTCAATTAGGTAGCAGAAGGGTGTCCTTCTTGCTATCGTTCTGTATTAGTGTTACCAATGAATTTGAATAATGTACATTTTTGTTTCAAAACTTGTAAAGGAGCATGCCTGGCTTTATAACAAAACTACGTTGTAAAATGTCACATAGTCATATATCCTAATTTATTTGAAGAAGTTAAGTTCTTAAGGTTTAACTATAATTGGAGTTTATTATAGCTTGACCTTCTTTTCGTTATCAAAACAGAAGACAGGATTCGTTCGTCAGCATAAAATAATTTTTAAATAGTGTTTTACTGATAATTGGAAGTTGTCCTGTAATAGTTTCCTCGATCTGCGTTTTCAGGCTTTTGACTGAGCCTGCCCTATTTAGTATTCTTGTAGAAGCTTAAGCTATTACTAAGGCATGCAAATATGACACATCTGCGTTTAATACCACATTTAGAAGTCGTGTGAATACAAAGAATGCACTTACAATTAAGTTTAATTCCCGAATTACCAAAGACAGAAAGGGTGATCTGATGCAAAGGATAATTTGGAAATACTCACTCATATTATTTGAAACTTGAAACTATATAACGCGATCCACTTAAATTATCGATTATGATGTCTCATCTTCGTAATGAGCAGGTTTATTTAATATCAGAGAGGTAAAACCACGAAAATTTTAAAATTTGCCAAGAGTTATTTTTAAATATTTCACCTCAAAAATGATGCGGTTTAGTCAAAACCGCATGTCTAAATCATTTTTTAAACGGAAGTTATGAACAATTTTATGTGTAAAAAGTGGTACTAAATTATTCCTAAACCACAAAAGATATTGAAATGAAACTTGTTGCAATATTTACACAAAAATATTTTGCGTCCTCATTTTTCTTTAGAAATCAAAAAAGTTAAACCACAAAAATGTTAAAAAATGACTTTTTGTTTATAACCTATAACTTTTTCTGTTCCAGGTTAAAACTTAACTTTTATCAATAATAACATTAGTTTACATCTCGCAAATGTGCTGCAAGTAAAAAATAACTCAGGAATTCATAAAAATTTGATTTTCTTAAAAATTGGGTCTAGAATGGGTTTTGTTGAAAAGCATAGACGCTAAGTTAGTTTTTAATATTGCTAGAGTCTTTAACATTAGCTTCAGTCCGGGCAATAAAGTGTGTGTGGTGGTCGGCCAAAGGGTACATGAAATCAGGGGTTACTCTGGATTATTATTGACTTCCATTACTCGTGCCTGACTAGTAAACAATACGGATAAGGTGTATCCGCATTTAAACTATGCTTACCACAACACCTTGCTATGACTGTCCTGAAAATAAGTTACGTCACCCCAGAAATTTTAAAATTGTGTCGGCGTCTATGCTATTTAACAAAAACAATTCTAGACCCAATTTTTAAGAAAATCAAATTTTAGTGAATTCTTGAGTTAGTTTTTACTTTAAACGCATTTACGAGATGTAAATTAATGTTATTATTGATAAAAGTTAAGTTTTAACCTGGAAAAGAAAAAGTTATAGGTTATAAACAAAAAGTCATTTTTAACATTTTTGTTTTTAAATTTTTTTGATTTCTATAGAAAAACGAGGACGCAAAATGTTTTTGTGTAATTATTGCAAAAGTTTTCATTTCAATATCTTTTGTAGTTTAGGAATAATTTAGTACCACATTTTACACAGAAAATTGTTCATAACTTCCGTTTAAAAAATGATTCAGACATGCGGTTTTGACTAAACCACATCATTTTATAAGTAAAATATTTAAAAATAACTCTTGGCAAATTTTAAAATTTCGTGGTTTTACGTTTCCGGTATTAAATAAACCTGCTCAAACCTGTTTATTTATTTAAAATAAAAATGTTGCCAACGGTAGCAACCCCATCGTTAGCCAAGGGAATGAAGTTTTCTCGATAACTCAGCGGAAATGAGGGTAGGAAGGGGATTCCTTCCAGGCAAAATTTTTCTCAGTTAGATTCAAAGAAAAACGAATGTCTAAAAACGTTTTCAAAAGTAAACAAAGCAGTTGCTACAGACTGTCAAAATTAGCATATCACTTTCTTGTGGATGTCATGAGAAACCGGATGTGAGTTTGATTCTTCGCATTTCCATCTTCAAGTCATGTCAAATGTACCGACGTTGTCCCCTGTGCTGGCTCAACAACCAGACTTAAAAGCAATCGAGACTGCAGCGAAATAATTTGTATAGGTACATGTACCTTAGTGTCCACAAATCCAGTCATGTCAAGCCTTCTTTCAACTGCGCCTTCATCAGTACATTACCAGTTCTCTTGAAGTCCATATCCCTCGTACGAAAAAATATTCGTAAAGATAAGCCATAAATGCATTGACCCAGAATTGCATTCAATCAGGTAAAAAGATTATTTGCATTGGTGTTCGCAGCCGGCGCTTACATTCAAGGCCGTTCCTACAGGGAATACTTCCTTCCTCTTGTCTCATACTTCACCAATACCCTCAAATTTGGATCACATTCTAAGACGAAACCGGGTGTAGACGAAGAATCCACTATCAATTCAAGATGATCTTGTTTCTTCCACTTGGCAACACAATGACATTTCATCACTCCCAAATATCAACTATAAAAAATTGTTTGTATTCAATTTGCAAACAATTTGCAATAATCTGGAAACCGAATAAACTGAATGGAGACAAACCTAATATTCACAAGCTGAATTGGCCGAAGTAAGTACGCAACAAAAACAGTCAAGTGTTGATTTTTTTTATTATGATCATAGTCAGAAAAATAAGAAATAGTCAATCATATTATATGTAATCATAGTGATTTGTTGCATTTTTGCGATTACGCAGAGCAATAAAGATATTGAACATTCATTGTTGCCCGGTAGAACAGCAGATACATGACTAGAGTTCTGAAGAATTCAACTGTTAAATTGAGACAATGACATCCATGAGACTAATAGGTGTTAATGATTTCTTTCTCATTAAACGTGTATTTTCCATTTCATGGTTTGTAAAAAAATGATTTCAAAAATTTCTAGAAAATGTAAAGTGTTATATAAATGTAAATACTTGACTACGCAAATAGCAGCGAGTTTGTAAAAAACTAATATTTTGTACTATAAATTAGAGTTATTATTACATAATTAAATCTAATACTCAAGTTTAAATTCTACCTTTACTCATGATTTCATCACCTAGAACAACAGCCTTCAACACAAGTCTGTGATATTGGTGGTTCATGTTTTACAAGTAAACTTACATGGACTTTCTATTCTTATCGGAAACTAATTCAGGTATTCTAAGGAAAGGGAAATCTTTGTTTTCATTAAGAGACGATTTTTAATTAATAGGTCCCCAATTAATGCTTTTCAAGATTGCTTTCAGTTTCTCAATCTGACGAAAAGCTTGGAATTCTGAAAGAAAATTTGGTGACGAAAAAGTCAAAACATTTTTTCATTCCATTATTTTATCATTTAGAATAGGGAACTTGTTTCAAAATAGTTCTGCTGATTTTACAGAATTACGTTCAAATCAATAGAAGATTATACTACGGTTTAACAGAACTTGCAATTCTGTTCACATTTCCACATTGCTTCCGCCACCCCAGATTTTGGTTGAAATTGCCTGAAGATGTCCCCTTTTCCGACTATCGAATTTGAACAAATTTTATATCGATTCCATACAAATAAAACCTGTAGCTTTTGATGAAGATGACTAGGAATTTCCAAATTCAATGGTTTTATAGTTATTAGCCAAAGTATGTTAAAATCCTTCCTTTTTTTACAAAAAAAGTTTTTGTATCTCTCAACTTTAGACCTACTGAGAAGACATGAATGCATAATCTGAAAGATAAGCTTTTTCTCTAATAGAATCAGTCAACAGCCTTTCTCAGTTGATCCGGATTCAAAAATTATTGAGCGTTGAAATTGGCAATTTTTAACAGTGATTGGAGTCATGCACACTTTTTTGCTACTTCAACCACCAACATGCAGCCAATTTACATCTTAGCACACAAAATACGTTCCGTACCCATCATTAGCGCAAAAAATGCACGATTTGATACTATTTTCCCAAAGATTTGTCTGGGACAACTACCCACCCACCCAAGTTGAATGCTCAATAACTTTTGAATCCGGATCAACTGAGAAAAGCTGTTGACGGATTCTTATAGAGAAAAAGCTTATCTTTCAGATTATGCATTCATTTCTTCTCAGTAGGTCCGGATTTGAGAGATACAAAAACTTTTTTGTCAAAAATGCACGATTTTAACATACTTTGGCTAATAACTATGAAACCATTGATTTTGGAAATTCCTAGTCATCTTCATCAAAAACTACAGGTTTTATTTGTATGGAATCGATATAAAATTTGTTCAAACTCGATAGTCGGAAATGGGACAACTTCAGGCAATTTCGGCCAAAATCTGGGGTAGCGAAAGCAGTGTACAAGTGATGTCGAACAACTCATGAAACTACTACACTAAATATGGAATTGAAATTTATTTGTTGTAGGATCAATTAATAGGTTGTCACGTTTTAATTGATACCTTGAATTACAACTTGATAATTGCATTTCGCCCCCCAGATGATTAGAATTTTTTTAATTACCATTTCAAATTAATTATGTCATAACACAGATTTTGTAAAAGAGGAGCTCACCCTTCTTCAAAGCAATTAGTTTTACGAATTTCCTCAATGCAGAACTGTGGTAAAGAATTTCAGCAGATCCAGGTTCTCAGTTCCTTTTGGTTCATATTTACTTAAACGGAGTTCTTAGCCAATTACCTTTCATTGGTATTGTCCGAAATTAAAAATATCTGCTAGTTGTTATATAAGCAATGGTTTTGGTCACTGTGATCTTAGGTTTCAATTTTTTCGAAATTAATTAAATTATCATCAAATTTTCTACATTATAAGATTTAGTTTTTGTCAGTAAATTTTAAACTTTGTCAATGTCAACCTTTGATTTGTGGTTTTTATTTCTGAGTAAATACTAATAGGATTGCAAACTTTAATCAGGACCTTCTGTATTTATGTTACCACCAAGAGTTACATGCTGCCCTAATGAGCTGTATTGTTTGCTTAAGGAACTAAGATTGGCCCCGATAGAATATATTACATGTACCTGCCTTGTTTCAAGTAATTATTGCCGATTTATTTATATCTCAATTTGGAGTAAAAATTCACACTGCAATTTGGCGAAAATTTGCAGGCTACTTTCACTCACATATTATGCCGATACAACGCCGCGTTTGCAACCGATGAAATCAACTAATTTTAAATAACCCACCAATAGATTCTAGAACTAAAGTTTGCCATATAGACTACACGAATTTCAATTTTCACCACCACTTTCACCGTTACTTACTGCAGATTAAACTGTTTTCCCAGATCTGAAGAGTGCAGCTGTCAGATACATTTAATATTCCGACCGCAAAGGCTTAAGCATCAAGATGTTCTACTCAACTTCAAAGCAAATATGTTAATAGTTTTTGTTAAATGCTTTTGCTTTTTTATATGGTGTAAGGTCATATTATTTCAAATATATGCATAGTGCTCATTTTTTTAAATGCGCGTATTCTAATAGTGACAAATTTGAACTGAATGAATGTGTTATCAACCTTTTTAATGAATTTTAAAGGAACTTCTGAAGCAATTTCTTGGAAATTAAAATCTCATAATCAATCCTCTTAATTCGATTCTTCCTTTTTCTGTAGTAAAGGATTTTTCAAAAAACATAATAACAAACACAAATTATATTAAGCTTTGGCCTTACTTGTGCCCCTAGTACCTCATAAAAAAATAACATTTGACAACAACCCACGAGTAGACTCTTCGTTGAATGTAACTTCATATGCCAAAGTTTGCGGCATTCCAGTAGGCCACGCCCCACCCATTTATCTTCTTGGAAGATGAGATGAGATCAAATAAAGGCGTGATCTTCACATGTTTAAATTAAATTTGTATAAACGCTGAGAGAATTCCATTATATTGATGCATAATCTTGAATAGTTCCAATATATTGCATTCCTGCTAACGTGTACCCTACAAACCAAGCACTTTCTTGCTGAAAATCTCAATTGATCTGTGTACCTTATCTACGACTTGTACATCTTTAGTTTTCCAAAGTACGGTTTGACGCCTAGGTCGCACAAAATGTTTTGCGAGTGTTCTACGATCCTCTAATTGTTAATAAAATTAGTGATTTGAATATTAATGTAAACTGCTCCTCCTAAAATTACAAATTGAAAACAGTGGCTTTGGACACAATTCCAGATAGCCATAATTATATTCCTTATGTGTATGTCAACTCTTTTTCATTAGGTGCCCGATCTGATGAAATAAAGTTTGTTTTTATGGTTTCCAATTAGAAACAAA
>JAQIXX010003936.1:0-17785 GCA_034700605.1 Willowsia nigromaculata
GATTCTGGTAGAAGAAGAGCTGGTCTTTCAGAATATGTAATCAGATCTTCTCCAGCGATCCGGATTTGAGAGATATACTAACTTTATTGCCAAAAAGCGGTGATTTTCGCCTATTTTGACTAATAATTTAAAAACTAATGAGTTTGAAATTTTTTAATGATCTTTATCGAAAAGATCAGATTCGATTTGTATTGAATCAATACAAAGATTGAAGGATTTCAAAAGTTTCAAAATGAATCTACTGAGGGAATTTCGGCCAAACGCTTATATTGGAGGGAAACAGGGTGGAAAGGTATCACAATCACACATCTTACAGCATGACAAAATGTGAACGCAGTAGCAAAAACATTTCATTCAGCTGCTTATAGCCCAAAAACCTTTGCTATTCGAATCATTTGCTTGCATGGTTTTTAATGCTTCAAGTCTTACATCCTCTTCAAAAACTACTAAATATATTCCGGTATTCCGGTACTACTAATATACAATGCATACAGTGATTCATTCAACTAGTTTCACTCTTTGGCCATTCCAGCATACACTGGCAACATGCAAAAACCGAAGACAACGCCCATTTATTAATCAATTTATCCACTCTACTTCTACCCGCCTTATATAAACCAGCAATGAAAGCAGTAAAATACGTTGTCAGTAGAGCATTACGATCCAAAAAGCGAAGAAAGAAATCAAGCACTAGTTCTATACATTATCGCCATGGTAACAAAAATACATTCAAACTAAAGTATACGAGCATTTGTACACGTAAGCCCAGAAAACAATAGAAGCTTGTTTGTATTAAATATTCATATTCACTTTTCTTCGACTTTCAATATTGCCAGACTGCTTCAGTCGTCCACTTTTGCCTCATTTGATCGGAGCAGAATATTTGTCCTACGACACTTCATTTATTTGGTTAAATTAGCAAATAAAACCCCACCATTAAATACAAATCGTAATTTATTCAGATCGTTGTTTTAAGAACCCATATTTTTCAACCTCCAAATTTCAGATTTCGTTAAAAAATCGCCGTTTGTGGAAGAAAAAATTGCAACTGATTGTAGAAATAACAACAATATGGATTCACCTACAATCGATATATTTGTACTTTCTTTGAGAAATCAACTGATCTGACAATACCAATATGAGGAACTCCTGCCAACTCACCGTTTCAAGATATAGGTGAGCCATATTAGTTCATTACGTATCATTCGTAGGTAATAAATGAAAGTTACAAAGTTGTCCAGTGCCATTAAATTTTTTATAAAACAGCCAAATTTAATAATTTTGGTGTGATTTTTAAACTTTCGCTTATTGAAAACAAGAGAATGATTAAGAGGTTTTGTTTGACTGAATACAAACTAATCTAAAACATTTCTGTCATCCTTAAATCAGAAACGAATTTAAATATTTATCTTAAACGTTTGCAGGTGTCAAGATGCAATGCATGAGTACCCATCAGCAATAAAGAGATTCTCCTTTCACCTTTCCTACTCAGAGGTGACTTTTTATTGTCATTTCAACAATGGGTCTTCTAGATACCACAGCACCTAAGCAAATGTCACGTAAACTTCTCCAGCAATTATCTTCAAAATTCACACTTCCGCTTTCAAATTTTCGTCTTGAGGATGCTGAGTGGATGAATGGAGATACATAAACTCAAATGAAATCTGGAAACGAGGCAAACATTGATGACAAAGAGGGTGGTACTGTTTTTCTAACTTTGCTTGTTTATTTAGATAGGAAATCATTGTGAAAAATTTTTATTTGTGAAGCTGAAAATTTTTGGATAAATATTAAGTCTTAAGTGCTATGATTTTTAAAACGTAGTCGCACTTCCCATTGTTAAAAATGAATAAGCTTTAACACTTCATTCAACTCATTAATGTTTAGTTCTTTCACAAGCATATCCAAAAATCGTATCAAAATTTTCCATATAAAAAGGGAGGGATATAAAGCCCGATAGTAACATTAGCAGTAATGTAGGTTAGGTTGAAGAGCTTGTCAAATTCCTCTCATTCTAAAAAGATCAGCATTAATATTTAGTTGAGCGAATGTCCTTTTTCTTCATTTTTGTAAGAAATCCCACAAAGTGATTCCAATGTGGGTGCATCATTTTGGAGAAAATATCATGGCTCGGCTGTGGAAACAAATTCTTTCTAGGATAGGAAATAGACAACAATCATTACAATCAAACTTATCCGCATATGGAACTATGCGTAGCAGTGGAGTTTTCATACTTTCAGATATTTCACGGATAGAAGTTTCAAGACATTCTCGTTCAAAAATATATCCAAAAAATCGATATTCTTTAAGCGCTCGGTTTAGAGGCGTGAATCATGATTCACCAAAAGTTTCTAAGGAGTAATTGCTTGATAGGTAGATGAAAGTTTTCCAAATGTAATGAGAAAATTTTTTTTTAAAGAATTTACAGTAAAGGATTGCTTTGCCTGTCGTTTGTATCTAAACTTTTGGCTTGACTTGTTAAATAAAAAATTCAGCTGAGAAAGCTGTAGTGAAAGGTTGGTCATGTTATTTTCGGAGCATTTCAGGCTTGTGCATATCTCTCTCTAATACAGAAAGATCCAAGCTGAGTTGAGGGTCTGATATAACTTTTCCATATTTCTATAATAGGACACGAATATGACAAAACGTGGGTGTCAGCACTTCAATTCACATCTTTATGGGAGTTGTTATTTAAAATAACAATTTTAAATTTTTAACTCGCTGTAATTTTCTATTTGGTAGTCCAAAAATGAGACTTTAGCCCACATCAATTGATATTCAGAAAAAAAATTATATCAAACTGATAATGAGAACTAGCATAATGCTGCAATTTATCCGCAGTGATATCATTACAATTTCCTCACAAGGTCGGTCAAAGTTAATATTGGCTGGAAGGCCCTTAGATTCTTCGGATTTTCTGAAGGATCTTGAGCAGGCTGGAAGCAGATGAAAGAGATTGTTCATAAAGTTGATGAATAACTGTTGCTATTAATTAAAATTTTAATCAGTGGACAATTACACTTGAAATAATACAAAATATAGTAAACCTTCGGTTATGTAATATTCCGTCAAGCTATTTCTTGTGATGATCGGATGATGATTCGGTGATGATCTGTAAAGTGTAACTTTCAATAATCGAAAATTAACTGTAATCAAAACCTAAATGGACAAGGAATGATTATTACTTATTTAAAAAGTTCATTGGTGGATTATGCCATAAAACCCATTTGGGTGGCCGTGAAATGTCGTTGCACTCGTAAAATTATTGAGCGAGAAGCTCGTATCTTAAAGACCTAGACACATTGTTGTTGACATGTGACTTTATGGTGACAAAAATATGACAAAATTGGGTGTCTGTACTTTAATCCACATTGGTTGATAGAGATTCAGAAACGGTAAAATATGTCAAACTGTGCCCTAGCATAATGCCCCAATTAATCTGATCTTGATGTAATCCAACTATGGTAGAGAACTTAGATGCTAGTTAAGTTGGCAGTTTAGCTAATGTAAGCAGCTACCAGCTTTGTGTGAAAATAAGCTTCCTCCGAACATAATAATTTTCCAAAGGTATTGAGAAAATTATTTCTAAACAAATTGTAAAGGATTTTTTCCTTGTATTTCGTGTAAAAACTTTGGGTTTAAATTACAATAGAAGATATTATTACTGGAAATGTTGAAATTATAAGTTTTAATAATTACAAATTAAAAACATACCGTAAACAAATTAGACCAGATATGATTATTCCTACTAATTTTATTTTCCAAATCTTTTCTGAAGATTGAAAATGATTCGTCCTTTGGCTAAGTTCACAAAAGTAAAGTTTTGAAGAAGAGGCGTCGTTTGTGCAGGAAAATACAAATCATACGAACTACAAATATGTTTTATGTACGAATAGAAGTGTACCTGCAACTTAGAAAGATTATTGTAGCCAAAATACTCCACACAACTGTGTGATATCGTTGGTTTAGCTAATGTAAGCAACTAATGGATTTAATCTTTTAGAGCCAGTGGTGTATATTGTGCTTGCTCGTTTTACTTTATTTTATGCAAGTTTATAATAATGCAAACGATTGACACTGCTGACATAATTGAGTGTAAAATTATTGAAATTAAAATTTATTTGTTTTAAATTCCACGAATGGTTTGTGTGTTTTCTGATCGTTTATCTGATCGATCATGATTATATGTAAGATATGGTAAGAAAATATTCAAGAAGTATGTATAATTTATTTCATTTTAATGCACAGACGAGTCCATTTTTAATTGTATAATTATACATAGTTAGTATTTTAACCAAAAAATGAAATGATATAGAATGGAAGATGCTTGAAATAATGCCTAAGTATAGTAAAAGATGTTCCAATAATATAGAGTTAAGTGATAATGATTATCTAAATTTTAATTGATAACTCGGACTAATTAGTAAATTGGTAAATAAACTAGGAAATCGAAACCATATTAGGGTGAAGCCTCGTAAAGAACATTGTGCAGTTTCAATGGGTAAAAAAATCACAGGAATTCTGTGGAAGGAAGTATTTTTTTAAAACATTTTACATCTACTATATGTTGTGCATTGCAAATATTCCATAAGCACAATAAATGAAACAAAAATAATTATTAAAGTATTACTTGACAACTTTTTATTGATTGCATGCAGCATTTTAATGTAGGTCATTCAAATAATCGTAGTGGTAACGGTTCTATCTATGTTCTCCCTTTCACAATTTTCATTATCTTATAAAGACAAATAAAATAAGGGCTTTCCTACTTAACATTTCTTTACGATAACGCATTATTTCCTGTCGTATCAAGCCGTTGTGAGTAAAACCTTGGGGAAAAAATCTCTATATAAATATAAACGAGGGGAATACTAAGCATTTACCTTTTCTACTTAATTATGTATAGATCTCATTAAAATTTTAACAATCTCTCCCGTGTTTTAGTAGGAAGTCTTGTCTGCTATTAAAAACCCTGTTTGCTACTTTTGAGGGAAAATTAAACACGTGTTTCGACCCGTTTTTCCTGAGTCAGCATGGTTTTTTTTTCATAAATTTTGATATTGTCTTTTCATAGACACGCAAATACACTAGAAATACGTATATCTTACAATATTACACAATTTTAATGCAATTGCAAAAGCCTTAGAACATTCCAGTCAACTATTCATAATCCAAATTCCTTTTTAATGTTCCCATATTTATGTTTTTACTTCTTCACATACTTCAAATTATACGTAGGTGAGAATTTTTAAAATTTGTGTTCACGCGATCTTTTCTAGTGTAGCTTTGCAATGCATATTTCATTTGTTTTTAAAGAATTTACATATTCCATCCAGTCAAATAAGTTGCATGAAAAATATCATGAAAAATAAAATAAAATATTGATGAATGCTCAAAACACTAGTTTTGCTTTCTGTTGTCCTGCAAATACTACTAAAATTGTATGAACAGGAGACAACGCCCATGTATTAATCAATTTATCCATCTTCTTCCACCCGCCTTAAATAAAATAGCAATTAAAGCAGTAGAGTATGTTGCCAACATAACATTACCACTTATATTGTCCAGGCAGAAGTCAGACACTGGTTATTTTGCACTGTCGCCATGACAACAACAAAAACAATAAAACTAAAGTGAACGAGTAGTTGTGCGCGTAAGCTCCCGAGACAATAAAAGCTTATTCGAATTAAATATTCATATTGACTTTTCTTTGACTTTCAATATTGCCGGAGAGCTTCAGTCGTGCCCTTCTGCCTCATTTCGTCGGACCAGCTTCATTTTTTTTTGCACACCATTTTATTTCATTCGTTAATTTGCTAATATACACCAATTTTAAAGTAAATAATCATAATTCACTCAGACCATTGTTTTACGAAATAATATTTTTCAACGTCAAAATATCAGTTAGTGTCGAAAGACGTTAAAAAGTGCCGTTTGTGGGAGGGAAAATTTTTTCACTGATTGTGGGACGAACAATAATATCGATACATACACGATCCGGAAACTGCTGCTTTCTTTACAAAATTTATCGGGCCTAACAATTTCAAATTAAGAAGTTCCTGCCAATAGTTATTTCAAAATATAGGTGAAGGTGAGCCATTTCAGTTTACTAATTATCAGCAATAAGTTAATGTAAGACAATAAAAAACTGTATTCAACTTTGATTGATTCTATCAATATTTTTGTGATTTGTTTGCTTTTAAAAGACATGAAAACAAGATTTTATTTTATTGAATATCAGCTAATTTAAAGCGTTTCCTTCATCCTGAAATCAATAAAAATTAAAATAATTTTCTTTGCAGGTTTAGAGCGGCGATGCATTGGTACACAACAGCAAAAGAGGGATTCAACTTTCACCGTTCCTCCTCAAAGATGAATTTTTATTGTCATTTCAACAATGGGTCTTCTACATACAGCAGTATCTACGTTCCATTCTTCCACTGCCCACTTCACTTTCACTTCACAAGTTTTTGGCTTGAGGATCCTGACTTAGGGAATGGTGATACAAAAATTCAAATAAGCTGGAAACAAGGCAAACATTGAAGACAGAAAATGTGGTAATGTAGTTTAAAATTCTGTTCATTGCTTTAGTTATGAAAGCATTGTGACACGGTTTTGCTTTTTGAAACTAAATTACAAACCAGGTGTGCACGCTAATGTGCCTTAGCACAATTTCGGGTAAAAATTTATAAATTCATAAACGCTATTAAATTTTGTACCGAAAACCTAGTCGCTCTTAACATTGCTAAGAATGTGTAAACTTTAAAAATTTTGTTTCTCCCATCCATGTTTAGTCCGGTTACAAGTTTATCCAGAAAACCTTTTGTAGAATATTTTCTTCAAATTAGTGAGCAGGTATGTGGCCTGATAATGAGCATTTGCAGTTATGCAAGACAAGTTGATAAGCTTGTTAAATTTTCGTCTTTCTAAAACGATCCGATCAACTATGTTTGATTTATGTCCATTTTATTTATTCTGTGAGAAACTCAATTAGATGAATCCAATATTGGTGCAGCTTTTAGGTTAAAATTATGCTTAATGCAATATGTAGATTACAGTTAGCTACTAGTTTTTACTAGGCAATTGATGGGTGGGTAGATAAAAGTTTTCCAAATGTAATGAGAAAATTTTAAAAGAAGAATGTAAAGCAAAAAGCATTTCTGTTCCTGTCGCTCGTATCTAAACCGTTGGCCTAAATTGTTACTAAAACAATAAAAATTTAGCTGAGAAAACTGTACTGAAATGTAGATAGTGTGAGTTTACTGTCAGTTTTTCAATAAGGTAATAAAGTAGATCAGAGTCTTCATGAGAATTTATTTTCTGTGGGAAAATTTTTTAATTTAATTTCGCCACGATAAAATACGTACTGATGATGTACTTTGTACTGTGTACTGGAACACTATTTCAATATGCATATCGCAATGACATCAATGTGGCATGTCTGAGTTTGTGAACACATGTTCCGATGTAGGATTGAATTTTCAACTGCTTGACTTCTTGGTGTATTTAAGTTTATTGAAATTGATGGTTATATCTGACCATTCAAGTAAGCCGGAGGTTGGCCAAAAGCTTCCATTTGGCAAAAAGCCAACGTTAGAACCTGTCATGAACACATAAACGCCAGGAGTAGCTTCAGATATAATTTTTAACTAAAGATAAGTTTTTATGAATTTTGTCGATTGGAGCTAAATGAATATAGTAACAGAACTAGCTAGCGTAAAGTTACACAAAAGCAAGTTCTTAATCTTCAATGAATCTTAAGGTAAAAGATTTATTAACGCACATGATGATAAATATATTTTTGTGAAAGGTGATCTTGATTTTACATTACTCCATATACACTTAATGAGTATGAATTTGGCACTAGTATGGAAAAAATGCACTGCCTTGTAAGTTTTCATCGTTCAGTTGTGCTGGAAGGAATTGTATTCTCTCCTGAGAAATGTGGATGGACTCATTGGACTTATTAATGTTAACAAGTTTACAAGAGAAGAGACATAGTTAAGAGTAAAACACAGCTTCCAAAACTTTGTTGTTACATATATTTGATGAAAGTACATAAAACAGTTTGTAAAGCCTGCATTTGTAAGCTTCAAATGTTAAAAACTTGCATAAAAATTTTACCATTAACTGAACATAGTTTTAAATGCATAGTAGTTTAATGTTTGTAGTGTAAATAGAATTTTACATCATGTACATATGTGTGAAATTATTATTTATGATAACATTAAGCTCGAATAAAAGCTACTATTAGTTTTTCTGCATTTTGCATCATTGGTTTTGTAGTTATAAATGTTCATTTATTTCATAACGACGAGTTAAGTAGATTTTTAAGTTAATTTTCTGAACCCAACAAGTTACATTTTGAAGTGTTATCCAACTAGAATATTTTGTAGAATTGGACTAATATTTATGTACCGGATGTCCAAACTTACCACGAGTTATCTCTAGAATTTATGCCGCAGCTAATTTCATTTGAGTATTAAATCGTTTGGAGAAAGGAAAGCAGAGAATATTAGGATATAAAAGTGAATAATATGAAAAAGCCTACAAATGCCTAGCGATGAGGGATTCCTTCATTCTTCAGAAGATAGAGAGGAAACCTGAAAAGAGTAAAAATATCTCAGGCAGACCAACAAAATCCTTTATAATAAGCATTCTATTGAGTTTCCGTTGAAGCTAGAAAATTCTAGAATGTTTTATAACGATTATCATCAAAAGCCCCAAATGCAGCCAAAAAAAATATGACTAATATGAAGAAAGATGGTATCCTTAGAAATCTTTGATAATGTCTCCCCGTTTTCCTACAGATCCCAGAATATGTATAAATTTCCATGTCTGCTAAAAGCCCCATTCACATTATAAGTTCACAATGAGAAAAAACTACCACCACCCTGTTTGCTGAGTTCATTACAGTGAAATCATAATATGTAAAATAGTGTGACAAATTTCCCTTCCAGGCAACTCTGTGTTCTCGTTGCTTCAAGTTTCACTTTCTCGACAAGCGTTTCATCCAGAATACAAAAAAGGGATGTACAAAATGCAGTTTTATGCGTGTAGTATATACACCTGATTTCCATAAAAGTATACTCCAAATTTGTATCTTCAAAGTACACCTAAGTATATAAGTTCTATTCACATCATCGCACGTTGCTTTGCCATCCAAGAAATCTATTTTCTATAAGCATTTCCCCCTTCAAAAATGAGGAAAATTAAAACAACCATTTATCGTATTAGTTTCTCTTCTCAGCAAATGTTCCCTGTCCTGAACACACGCAGAAATTGGAGACAACGCCCATTCACTAATTTATTAAACAACGAGGTTGAATGGTACGATTCACTCGTGTGAAAATGTATTTGTTATTGCAGCTTTTCGTGTCAGGAGAACTACCCATCAGAAAAGTAAAGACTGCGGTCATATGCTGACTTTGGTGTGAATTATCACTACGGTAAATACATGAAAAGCACAGTATCAACACAGTTGTGTATGTAGCTCCTCAAAAAGAAAACATTGTAATTAATTATTCGTCATGTCTTTCCATCGATTTTCAATTTCGCTTGTAAGCTTTATTAATCTATTTAGTTTCGTCTGATCAGTGGATTTTCCTTCTGGCTTTGTCTGCACGCTAATTTATTGTTCAGCTTTTATTGCCTGGTCAAATTTCGATTATTAGTAAACTATCATTTCATTTTCAGTCCGTCAAATAAAAAATCTGTAAGCTAAAACCCATCTCGAGATGAAAAAAAAAAAAGCGTGTGTTGGAACTAAGGACGCTACATTTCATCGCAGATACGTGAAATGTATTAGCATCTGAGGTTACTGTGAAAAGTAATGGACTGTGAAAAGTAATGGAATAAGAAAAATTGAAAGATTATATCTCTTTCGGGACAACCTCAGTAGTGGAAACAGTTTCCATAATTTTTAAATAATTTTCTTCTGCGTTGCAGGTTTAGAGCTGAACAGTTCAAGTACAGTGGGACTTTTTGTAAACTTTCACCACTCATGACGGTTTTCATCATTTTAACTGTGGATTTTAACTACTTTGTTCCTACTACTTTTGATAAGTTGAACTTTGAATGAAACCAAAACTCCATATAATTGTGTCAGAAAGTTACATAGTTTTTTTTATACATATTAAGGCTGGGTTTTCAACCAGTTAAATGAACATTTATTTGTTTGCAGGTTGTGAATACACGAGATGAAATGCAACAACAACAAGATAAACATCTGCGTTATATGCACACCTGTCTAAATCACTCGTCCAGATACAGGATTTCTGCATCTCGTCTCCTCAAATTCTATTAATTTTAATACTAAATTCTTTGACTCTCTTTGTACTTTTGGTTACATCGTAGAAGACCAAAATCGTAATTCCTTTTTTCAATGGGAATAGAATAATGTAATTTTATTTATTAAAAAAAGGATGACGATATTATTAAGGAGATGTACTTTTATACTTGTGGTAGAGTGGCATTGGGTAATGCATTTTACACTAGCATTTTAATTGTTTTAATTCAGCCTGCAGAACAGTATCAATGCAAAAGGACTAAATGCGTTGACAGGGCTTAAAAATTCTCACAAATGCGTTTATTGCGATATTTTTATGATAGGCGTTTAGTTGGAGAACTTGTTTTTCTCCAACTAAAATTATCAATCTACATTCTTTATACTAATTAGAGCTTATCAAAAAAGTTACAGTGACATAGGGCTCAATCTATAAGTTTAAGGCAATTTATCACAACGTTTTAAGAGAACTAAATTTGAATCCGTTAGCAGGTATGATTGAGAATAAATATTCAAACGTTTTTATATGTCATGATCCAATTTATGACATAGTTTTGTGAGTTTAGATAGGTTCAAATTTGCTTCGAAATATAGAACATTGTTTCAATATACATAAATACCGCAACAGCATCAATGTAGTATGACTGAGCGTGTTAAGAAAATACTGATATTTTGCAATAGCTTCAGGTTTCTCGGTAAAACATGTGAAATTATTGAATTATAAGGTGAAAATTCAGTTATTACTCAAACCCAGGCACTATTCTATAAACTTGACGAATATTGTATTATTGCGTTCAAAGTAAGAAATCTGTATTTTAAAATGTTCTCCAATTCAATCTGGTTTTAGACTACTAAAACAAATGACAAGTTTTTGTAAAGCAGTTGAACGTGTCCTAATCAGCCTAGAGCCTAGCCTAAGCTATAGTTTTAAATATTTTGTAACATTTTGAAATTTGGGTCGTCCGTTTCGAAATACCACGCGTGACAACAACTCTAGAGAAAATAATGTATTTATTTGGTAGCATGAGTTCTGCGCAGAAATTACCCATGTCTCGTCTGTGTGAACGACTGGTTGGTCGCTTTTCTATCAGATAGTGGCATCCTGGTTCCAAAGCCCACCTTTATCGTTAAGCTGACAAAGGTTAAGAGCAATTCGTTTCTCGGCCAAAAAAATAACTATAAGCTAAATTTTCATACTTAATCTCAAAACGCGAATACTGTTGTGCAATTTTAAGATTGATGCCAATTATGAATCAAATATTTTGTTTCAGTAAAAGAAATCACGTCAGGATTAAATGTAATGCTTTCTGATTGTCCAAAGTCGGTATACTTTTTCAGTTCTAGTTTAGGGTAAATACTCAGGTTTATTCCGACAATGTTAAAAACATGATTATGTGCAATTTCACGTCCCAATTTTACATCCTCTTTGTATGCCTACTCTTAAGATGCATTAGCGCTTGTAAAGTTGATTCCAAGAGTTAATAGACATTCATATAGAGTGCGTGACGGTTATATGCTAAATGTTTGTATGCTTTGGCCCTGAAAATTACTATATCAGTAGTTTAGCTAATGTAAGCGACTACCGAATTTCATCATATAGAATTCAGGGAATTATTAGAACATTAATATCATTGACGTTTGTTCAGTTGCTTCTTAAAAACGCAAGGAAACTGCTATATGTATATACGTAAAAGCTTTCCATTCGTGATAACATTTGACAAATTTTATATTACTTAAATTTATGCTAATGTTAATCTATAACGAAATGAAAGTATTTGTCTCTTGATAAGGCAGATTATAAAACTTATGATCAAAATGATAACGTTAGTCATTATGTGGAGACATTGTATTCTCGAATTAAATACAAAAGTCTAAAAAATCGATTTTAGGTAAATAAGCTTTAGTTGTGATATAACATACGCACTTATTTCAAGCTAAGATCTTACATGTATAACGAGTATTATACACGTAGCTTTATTGAATGAAACAGAATAAAAATATTTAGCAGAATGGTGAAATCATTTATGCAATGAATGGTTGATTCAGTTTTTATGTAATAATTTCATGGAGGAAAGGAGACCAAACGGTCAACGGAAACCGTTATAACCGCCAATTTTTGTATTATCAATTAAGGCATGTATGGTATCAGTCGATTGCAATTTTATCACCGATCATTTCCCACGTCACAAAATTTGAAAACTTTAACAGTTTCAACGGTAGTATGACTCCCATTAAATTCACATCAATGTTTTTTTCGTTTAGAATGTCGATACATGTCAGTTGGATTTTAGGGTTTAAATCCTTCTAGTTTAATTTATTGGTGATAACACATGTGACAGCGTAACCAGAAAATGATTTGTTAAAATGTAAATATTTTATATTATGATTAATTGTACAGTCATAACATTGTTTGGGCGCGCAATACAGAATTGTCGTCAGTATAGACATATAAAGTTTAATAGGAATCCTACTATCGTACAGGAACGAATTCATCTTAATTTAAATGCATACTATATACAATCGGAATCATAATGACTAGACGTTATTATTTGAGGTGCCTTTGTATGCCTTAAAATTACTTTGCAAATAATAAATTCTCGTGAAATTTTTAGATGGGGAGTATTATAATATGGTCAAGTTTATTAAATTTTTTCAGCAAATATATATCGTCATAAACGAGGTCAAGCTAACGACTGAGATTGTCCAAATTTATAGCAGTATGCCTTGCGGCCACCGAAACAAGAGCCCCAATGGTGTCCATAAAAACGGCAGCAAGCAACCTGTTCACGCAGGATTTCTTTACAGGTGGAATCACAAGGCATCACATTTTCACCCCATTGGGCTGCAACTGAAATTAAAATATAAATAATAATTGTCAGGAAACATAAAATATGATGAAAATTAACTTAAGGTTACTTACCAAAGCCAACCAGGAGAACCATGGAAACTATCAAGGGAGTAAAATCGAGAGCAGTTTTGCTATACATGGTGTGCTTTTACTTTATATAAGTTGTTTGGATAAGGAGAAGTTGTTTTGGGTTTTAATGCAACAATATAGAATCCAAATTGTTTATGATGATGGTTACAAATTGTTAGCCATTTTTATGTGAAGTTGTGACAGAGGTTTTTAGTTCCAAAATATGTGATAAATTGTTCTATTATTAATATAATATTAATGGGCATTATCGAAGAAGCAATACAATTAATTATTACTTTAACCGGATTATTTGACTTTCCACATCAGGCTATCATTTTTCGAAAGGTTTGTCTAATTGGTTGGTGGTTACACGTGTGACAGCTTAACAACCAGCAAATAGTTTGATGCAGATGACTAAAAAAGAGTTTGAATCTCCTTTTTCTATGCATATTTAAGCAAACATGACATGAAATCGTTGCTAATATTGTGCTGTTTTAGAGGAGGTGAAACAATTCAATTGTATCCTCCTGTATGTGTGGAAGTGGCAATGATCCGTATGGAAATGCACTGCAGATTTGTAAAGGAGGAAATTTTTCAAAATTCTAAATATACTTGAACAATTCCATATTTGTGTAGGAATAACAATATTTCCATGTAATCAGTTATTGACACCAAATATCACACTAGACGACTTGTGTTAAGTATCTTCTTAATCTGATAATTTTCAAGCATGAAATTGCTCACAAATCGTTTTTGTTCGTTTTATTTTGGAGAAAAAAAATTCAATTCCTCAAACTGATATAAAAGTAAGCTTCAGCTTGACAAATAACACAGTTGGATTTTAAAGAATAATTTTATGGGGTGATTAATTAAGTACATTATTTCAAATGAAACCCACCTGTGTAATTTGCATTTCTATATGCGAATATAGAAGAAAGTAGAAAAAAGTTATTTATTTGTGGTTAAATTAACTGTTAACTTTACCGAAAGCAGAGCAGGATACAATTATTTTACTCCCAGTACTGACTTAATGTAATGCAGACCGTAATACGTGCGGAAACTTATTCAAGGGAAATTTTTTCTCGGTATTCAACTTTGTACATTTAATTGGAGTGAACGCTTGCATCGAAACATCATAAGATTCCTATATTTGCTATAATCTGTGTCTTCATGACACTCTAATCTTATATTAATAAACAATTACCAAATATTTTTTAAAGTAATCACGCCACCTTTTTTATTCAGAACGAGTCTAAATGAAACTAGAAATTGCAGGTGGAAACTTAATAAATCGTTAAGATGCTTGTGCAAATTTTTTAGCAGCTACCAAAAGTTTTAACAAAAGTTGTTTCCTTCGTGAAAATTAAAATTGATACAAGAACAAGTATGACGTAAATCACAAACACAATGTGTAGATGCTTATACTTAATGGGTGAAAAAATCTCGCGAGTCTTGTAACTGGATAAACTGAAAACAGAATTACTCTGATCCTTTGAAATTAATGCTGCCAAACTGTGGAAACTCCAGGACTTGTTAAAATTACCATTTTTGTTCGCAACTACAAGTTTTTTCACTAGCACATGGTGCTGGAAGTGACGTTTATAAAGTAAATATATTCCATTTTCATCCATACGTCCCATTATCTTTACGAATGTTTCAAAGTAAAACTCGTTTTCAAAGAAATACCAGAATAATGGCGTTAACAAATACGGTCTCTCAGTAAGCTTTGGTCCAACTACAGTTCTTTGAGCTAAAATGTTAATAATTGGTAGAATTAACTTAATATTTGTGAAAATATCTGTAGTTTGTATAGAATATAGAATGGTGACGCGAGAAAATGCACCGCATAGAAATTTTGGCTTATTGCTGTATAGTACAGCCTTTAAACTAGAAATGTTATCGTATTTTGCGCAGCGTACTTTCCTTTCAGAAAATAGAAAGCTTTCAATGTAGTCGCTTTCATTTAAACGGGGATTGAGATATAAAATTTTACCAGCAATCTTGTTTTCTATGTAGTGTGCTTCAGATTTTCGATTAGAGTCATTTAAATGGAACCAAAACTGTTCAATGGTGTGACGTATAGAATATTCTGCAGTAACCAGTCCCGGTTGTATGTTCCTATTTGTGAAAGACCTATTTGGAAAAATTTCTAAAATGCTTTTGGGTAAGTTTGTGGGCTGCGGTGATACCGTCATGTAAGAGTACATTGAAGATGTGTAAAAGTTTCGTGTAATTATCATTGTGAACAGCCAAAACATAATTATCGACCAATTTTTGCAATTACGGTATCTCAGAATATTCCATCCCTTCTCTACTATTTCTGCAAGCACCCAAAACGCCCAAAACTGAAATTTTACATAAAAAGGTCTTACATCAAAATGCGTCAGAGTTACAATAGTTGCACGAACTGTAACAATGAGAGTTAACCATGCATTTGAAGGAAACGGTTTTAAGAGAGCAAAAACATTCATTCTGAAATCTTCATGTTTTCCTAAAACTGTTACAAAATTAATACCATCATATTGAACTCCGAAAGGAACAAGGGATCCAGACATGGTATTGCGGTAGGTCTCCAAGTCATATGTAGACCTACCTGAATACAAACTTGTGGTCCCGTAATTTGCACAATAAAATGAAGTGTTATTTAGATAATCTAAAATAGAACGTCTCAAACAATTTTCGTGACTCACAACAGACTTTCTTGTCAAATTCAGAACAGTGTTATGGTTGATATGATAACAGTCTGTGTATACACTTTCAGGAGTAAATGGAGGTTGTATGCCAAATTTGTCTATTTGCGTTATTCTCCAAAGCTGACGCCAATACAACTTGTCGGGTTGAGGTGGAATATTTAAAGGGATAAATACTACTGACATTTTCATTATAGAATATTTATCCTTGTCAAACTTTGATAACTTATGATGTTTTGAGCATGTGTGACAACCTTTATGTAATTTCACTGCAAACGTTTTCATCTGATACATCGCCAAAATGACATTTGTAGCTTGAAAGGCAGATGGTAGTCCTAAAGAGAACTTGCTTTGATGAAAACATTTTGTAAGAGTAGGCTCATCTTGAAGAAAAAGTAACAGATAATGTGGTGCGGGAGCCAATGATGAGAAGAAACGTGTTTGATATCCAAATATATCAACAAATGTTTCTAAGCTAACGACTTGTGTGTTGCTTTCACACGGAGAGGCTGTTGACTTCAGAATGACGGGGTAATAAGGGAAATTAAAACGACACACTGGGGAACGTTTCTGTTGCCGAAAGGATTTTAAATGTTTGAATTCTGCTTCCTTTTCTTCATCCTGACTTACATTTGATTTGAGACGAGAATTGACAAAAATTAGTTTACGAGTATTAGAAATACGAATGCAGTCGATATAATTATTATTAGAAATTGATTCAATTAAATTCTCCTTGGAAATATAAATTTCATATTCTACTGTGCACTCTTCTATAAAGAACGCAAAAGTTTTTAAAGCAGTAGTGATTGGGCAACGACCTGCAAATAGGGAATAAGCCAATCCGATTCCTAAAAAGAAATGAAGAAATATGAAACAATTTTTGGTCATAACAGTAACCGATAAAATATTGAAAAAAAAATTCTGCAAGTATTAGGAATTTTTTAAAAGGATTCAGAGACTCTGACTGCTGAAGTCATGAAAACTGTGAGGTGATGTAATGAAATCGTAATGTAGCGTTTATGTTTAAGGTAATGAGAAAAACTATTTTTTATTTTGCAAATATGCATACCAATTCAGTAGGGAATTATGCTGGAAAGGACAACTAATACTTTTAAAGCTTTTATATTTTTATATATGCAATTAGAGTAATAGTTGTCAAAAGGTTTCTGTAAAATTCTGCAATTCATTTTCACTTTTATTCCCTTTATGCATTACTACTCACCAAATACTATCATACACACGGACACTAGAAAAAGCAATATCACGGAAAAATTGTACACCACTTGATATTTTTTTTTGCCAATATAAAAATTGATCTTGAAGAAACATAATTGAAATATTGTTTTAGTCAAATATTCAATTAACCTAAATGCACTTTACTTTTACAACATTAAATCATCGATTCTAAAAATTACATGTGCTTGCCCATGGCTCATTGAACATTTGATCATTTGCATTAAACCAGAGCCCAAAAGCGCAATTCGCAACTCTTCCAAATGAAGCGTCCTCATTACAAAAGTAAAACTTGTCCCAAAATCCTGGGTATATCCAGAAAGGTTTCTCATATATATCTGACAATGGCAAACATGCTTCTGGATTACATGCCGGAACCAAATGACAATGATCACACCAATCCTTTTCCTCATCGTAACAGGTATTTACTCCGCAAGGCATCAGAGTTGGTGATGGATTTGTGCATGCAATTTATGTGTTGTAGTTCTCGGGATTCCTGATATTTGTTTGATATTCGTTTCACATTTGCAAATTGGTCAAATTTTTTCCTTTGTACTATGACATGCATACTTTAAAGATGTTTAACATATTTAGTTTTATTTTAGTAATTTTGCTTACATTTTATAAAGGTTTTGTCATATTTTTAATAATTTTGCACTA